>JAVTVY010041184.1:0-181580 GCA_036873755.1 Hanleya hanleyi
CCGACCTTGTACACCGCCTTCGTCGTTCGCTGCGATGGCCTGGGGTACAAGACACGCCGGACTTGGGCTTCATTGCGTTGGGTCACGGTAATGGGGGCTCTCTCTATACTTCGATGATAGGCTCGATTGTAACCCCTCACCAGTTTCGGGAGAACATCGATGTACCGCCTTGTATTCTTATAGGTGAAATATTTATACATGCGGCCTTTGAATGTCCTGTTGAACCTCTCCACCACGGAAGCCTTGGTCTCGTTGTACGTATGGAAGAAAAACACCTTCTGTTTCTTGAGAAAGGCTTGGAACGGTCTGTTGAGGAATTCCGTGCCTTCGTCGGTTTGCAAATACAAAGGTTTGCGCCCGGTCTTGAAGATGTCTTTGAACGCCGCTATGAGATTTGCCCCCGTTTTCGTCCGGATGGGTACCACCCACGCATACTTGGATAGGATATCGATGCACGTCAAGATATACCGATTCTCATCGTTGTGTTTGGCAAAGGCGCTCATATCGACCAAATCCGCTTGCCACTGGGCATCTATTCCTCCCACGATGACCCGGTTCCGTAGAAAATGGCGACGGACAGATCGATGTAAGGTATAGGTGTCTTGTCTTCTTAACCAATCTCGGACTTGGGCACGTTGTACCCCCTGGGGTTTGGCCGCTCGATAGAGAGCCGACAATGCACTATAGGCCGCCGGACTGTCGGGACTGTAGTATAAGTTATCCAACACCTTCTCCCAGCGCTTCATGGTGACAAAATGATGATGGACCCTGGCTCTATCGTTTATTTATAACGGGTATATCTTGGGCCGGAGTTTCTTTCTGATTTTCTTCGTGGACTTCCACAGTGGCCATGGTAAATGACCAGTCCAACTCGTCTGATGACCGCTTGATAAGCACTTCATCCACATCCACCACGGCATCTTCCAATGCAGACCATAGATCAGGGTGAAGGGTAAAATGCACTGTACCTCCATCTAGCCGAGCCAATTGAGCAAAGAAAGGGCCGCGTCGGATGTACACATCGTGACACAAGTGGATGAGGTCGCCGTCCAGTTCACCAGACAACACCCGTTTGAATTTGGTCCAGCCCTCCCGGGACAGACGAATGTGAGCCGGGCACGGTTGTGTAGGGTCCGTGTCTCCCACCACCTCCTCCATGATATCGACCTTATCCGCATACACGTGCAGGAAAACCTCGGGGGTCAAGCTGAAATACGCCAGTACTATATGCTCCGTCATGGTCAGTACGTGAATGGTACCAGATTTCACTGTCTCTCGTATTTATAGGGAGAACCCCGTGAGATCAAAGGATCAGGTGGTCATGTCATTGGGCTGACTGAGTCTAGCGGGGTAATCAATGGCATCGTCGTCGGGTTCATGTAGTTGTTCATGGGGTTCAGCCGCCGCGTCTTCCATAGCACGAACCCACGCCAATTGGTCGGGTGATCGGTCGTCCGGTGTAAATAACTGGTCCACAATAGGCACTATTTTCTCCAAGGCTGACCACACAGAGGGAGTTAGCAGGATACTTCGCGTAGGCTCTTGGTAGCGGCCCAGGCGTATGTGGACGGGAGGTACGGAATATACGTAGATGGCATTGTCCAGGTGGATGAGGTCTCCGTCCAACTCACCGCTCAACACCCGTTTAAATTTAGTCCAGCCATCACGCTGTAGCGTCACCGTATTCGATAGCATCTCAGCGGGCGTCCAGTAAATAGCTTCATCGTCTTTCACGAGGATGACTTTATCTTGATAGCTGTATAACCACACACTGGGTGTAAGAGGCAGGATGGCTCGTAGGTAGGTTGACATGCTTGCTGTAAATGTCGAACGGAGAATGACACACACTCTGTCTCATCCCCTGTATTTATAGTGTCAATACCACAGCGCCAGGGTGAATAGGGCACAGACTAGTATGAGGCCAACCAGCCGGCGCTGGTTCCGGCGTGAGCGCTCCTGGTCCATAGCGCGAGCATCAAGGATGGCTGTCATAGTCCAGTAGTGGTGAGTGATGGCACGCCTCTCCATCGAGTGCACTCTGTGGAGGACCGCTTCTGTGAACTCGTTCAGGATCTGGCGTCGTCCCTCGTTGTCGTCGCCATCTGCAAACATGGACCGGACCACTGCTCGGTAACCCGTGAATGAATTCACCACGGTGGCATACTGTAAAATGCGAGTCGCATGGGGCTGGATCTCCGCCATGGCTCTGTAGAAATGAAGGTGTGGGATCCAGAGGGACGTGTTTTATAGACCAGATGTAGCTCTACGGGTAGTCCGTGATACGGGTGTAGTCCGTGATACGTACTATTCTGATGGGTTAGTCCAAAAAAGGGAGCAACAACAACAACAACAACAACACAGATTACAGATCAATCCTTTTATTATGCGTGAACAACATAGAAATGCATGTACTGACCTGTCTGTGGGAGGTTTCCCACAATGGCGTTCACCTTCGCGTCTTTTCGTGTACGTCCGTGTCTTTTCGTTAAAGTCCGTGTATCTTCGGTAAAGTCCGTGTCTTTTCGTAGACATGACCGCGGATGAATACATTCTTGCACTCACTCACACCAGCCGCCATCTTGTACCCAGCACCCACCACCCACACATTGCCGCCATCTTGTACCCAGCACCCACCACCCACACATTGCCGCCATCTTGTACCCAGCACCCACCACCCACACATAGGCCGCCATCTTGTACCCAGCACCCACCACCCACACATTAGGCCGCCATCTTGTACCCAGCACCCACCACCCACACATAGGCCGCCATCTTGTACCCAGCACCCACCACCCACACATTAGGCCGCCATCTTGTACCCAGCACCCACCACCCACACGCCGCCATCTTGTACCCAGCACCCACCACCCACACATAGCCGCCATCTTGTCCCAGCACCCACCACCCACACATTAGGCCGCCATCTTGTACCCAGCACCCACCACCCACACATTAGGCCGCCATCTTGTACCCAGCACCCACCACCCACACATTAGGCCGCCATCTTGTACCCAGCACCCACCACCCACACATTAGGCCGCCATCTTGTACCCAGCACCCACCACCCACACATTAGGCCGCCATCTTGTACCCAGCACCCACCACCCACACATTGCCGCCATCTTGTACCCAGCACCCACCACCCACACACACACACGCATGCGCACACAACCAATTGTGACGTCACCACAGGTTCTGCGCATGCGCAGTGAGGCGCTATTAACTCAATTTAGCCTTTGTATACTACTGCCCTAGGAGGGAACGATGTGTTGCATACCAAATGTAGGTCGAGGTCAGAGGTCAAAGATCAGTGTGACCGAAAATCAGGAAATCATTAAAAATTTCTAATCTTTTGTGAGTGGATTCAATAGGGGGAAATGAAGTGTTGCATATCAAAAATTAGGTCAAGGTCGGAAGGTCAAAGGTCACTGTGGCCCCAAAATCAGGAAATTATTAAAATAACTTTCTTTTTGTGTCAGTAGTTACCTTAGGGGGACACGATGTGTCACATACCAAAATCTAGGTCAAGGTCAAAGATCAAGGTCACGGTGACCCCAAAACCATGAAATTGTTCAAATTCATGATTTTTGGTGTCCATTGATATATTAAGGGAAGACGATTTGTCATTTACCACAATTTAGGTCAAGGTCAATAGTCAAGGTCACTGAGCCCAGAATCAAGAAATCTTTAAAAATCATGATTTTTTTGTGTCCATTGATATACTGAGGGAAGACGATGTGTCATGTACGAAAATTTAGGTAAAGGTCAAGGTCACTGTGACCCCCAAAATCAAGAAATCATTAAAAATAACTTCTTTTTTGTGGCAGTAGATGCATTAAGGGACACAATGTGTTACAGACCAAAATATGGGTCAAAGGTCAATGTCATTGTGACCCCAAAATCAAGAAATTATTGAAAGTGATATTTCCATATGCCTGTCGAAGAGGAGCTCATGTAATGCGATATTGCATTCTGTCCAGTCATCCGTTAACATTTGGTGTCCATGCGATATCTCAGGTTTCAAGGTATGGATTGGTACCAAACTTCCCCAAAATCAAGAAATCATTAAAAGTGACATTTTCATATGCCTGTCGAAGAGGAGGTCATGTACATGTATGCGATATTGCATTCTGTTCAGTCAACCATTAACATTTGTTGTCCATGCGATATCTCAAGTTTCAAGGTACATGTATGGATTGGTACCAAATTTGGGTATGCCTTACTCGCATGGCAAAGAGGAACCATATTCATTTTGAGATCAATTTGTCAAAGATCAAGGTCACAGTCTCCCAAAACTGAATCAAGTTTAGCTAACTATATGAATTAGGTTGGAATATTCAGAGTTGTCTCCCCTACAATGTATATGGCATTTGTCCTGTGGAGTTGTCTCCCATGTTTGATACATGTTAGAAACAGCTACATTCAGTTAAACTGTTGTGAAATAAAAACCATACGTTTACTTATTTAATGAGAGGGGTCCTTTATGAACTTTACACATGTTTATTAACTCAAGAACAAAGGTTCACTTCATCACTTTTTTCACATTTTTCTTCCTTCATGAAAATTTTTCTCCTCTGTCAGGAATCCATTTGAAGGGAAACTACTATTTTCTTGTGTTTGACTATTGTCGATTTCAGTGTGGGATATGCGTGCTCTCGGCTCTTGTTTCAAGGTCACCTAGTTACATGTACCAAGAGTTAAGACCATTTTAGTTTATCATTCAATATAAGATTTGAAATATTTTACATTCTCAGAAGCACAAAATCGTAGACCTTTCTCTGGATTGCTAGCTACCAATTGAGATCAAGGCGATTAAACAACCTTGAAATTCGGAACAGTGTAATTGCAGATATATGGGCGTATATTGAAGCCCCTTGGGCTCTTGTTATTGTTTGGGGGAAGGTTGAAATGGGAATAAAATTAATCGATTTCAGATTATGAATTCATTAACAAGATCAATATCTTATGGTTCATTTCACACAAAATAAAGCAATAATAATAAACTACATGTATGCATGTTTTGAGCCTTATCATGCTTATGGCATCATGCATGTTGCATATTAGGCTCGTTAAATTTTATTGTTTGTTTTTCATCACCTACTTGCCAAGATATTGGAATGAACCGGCATATTTAAAAGAAAACAAATGATATGGATGCTGTCAAGTATCATTGACCTGGATTGACATTGTCAATGGTCCTGGATTGACTTTCCATACTTGTCGGCACATGTAGCCTGAATAAGCATGTGTTTTAGACATTGCAGAACAATATTTTTAAAATGTTCGGGGCGGCAAGAAGTCTTCTAATTTTGAACCAATCAACGTTTGGATTATATTGTAGAACTTTTAATAGGATTCTGTCTTAAAACTTGAGTTTCTATTTCATAGAACAGTTGAACCGATACATGCTTTGTGAAGTCGGCCCTTCAAAAATCATTTTATTCTGCCTGATAATGGCTGGTGTATGAGGTGTCATACATGTCCTGCAAAATATGTCATGGAAGATCTTTGCACATGTTGCCTCAGTACCAACAACCTGAAAAATTACTTGAGTTTCCAGAACACGTCATGTACATGTATGGTGGCATTATCTCAACATTTGTGTTGAAAATCTCATGCAATTCAGGTAACTGACACTTTGTACATCATGTAAACCTAGAAAACATTTTGAATGTCCATGAGTTTGGCATAGGAGGTGTTGTACAGTAACAGAATTGATGAAAATACATGTATTTGAATATTCACCAGTTTTCCATTCATCCAGACAGCCTTTATTTGCAAAATGTACTAATTTAGTACTGTGTTTTGCTAAGTCCAAGACTGCAACTTTATACATAGTGTATAACCCTGTCCGGCTGGGATTTATTTTTGACGAGCCATCTGTGCCCATTTATGATGTGATCGCACCGAATCGACACGTGTGCTGAGATGGAGGTTGAGCATTTTACAATTTTTTGCGTGTTACACATCACTTTATGGAAGAAACTGAATGATATAATGTTCTAGATTTAATTTGGCAGATCCTGTGTCAAATTCACATCATCTCGTTTTCATCATAATCGTGTTCATGTTAGAAATTTATCAAAACTCTGTCGAGTTTTACAGTTATGAAGTTGATTGTTCTTGTGGTATAGGATTTCACATTTTAGTCTGTATGTTACAATAAACTAGAATGCTAGTTAATCAAATATGATTGGTACAGAGGAGATAAATATAAGTATAAAGAAGCGAATATTTAGGAACAAGTGTCCTGAAATGAGACGGTCCGTATTTTTGTCGAGGGGATTTCTTCGACTGTTCGAGTTTTTGATGAGCTCCTGTCCGCATTTTTGGCGTGCATAGTAAAAAGCAAAGTGCAATTATGTGCACATATACTATAGCAATGTCTAATCGGCACTGATACTAGTGTTCATGTGTAGGGCCGAATGATGACTTTATTATTCCAGTGGGTTTCATATCTCAGAACCCACACTACGGCGCCATGATCCGTTTCATTTTCATGTTGTCGTATAGTTTTTAAATAGTTTTAAGAATACCAGCGTAAGAATCGAGAATTGCAATTTCCGATATCGGAAATTCGGAGACAATCCTCGATATCGAAAATTCAATTCCCGATATCGGAAATTGTCACCGTATTTCCGATATCGGAAATTGCAATTCTAGTTTTCGTAAAGCTTCCAGAGCTTTCATTTCCGATATCGGAAATTCAATTTCTGATATGGGAAATTCTATTTCCGATATCGGAAATTGTCACTTAATTTCGCATATCGGACATTCTAACTTCCGATATCGGAAATTCGGAATAAAAAGCACTTTGGCTTGCCATACTTTAAGTGTGTCGACAGGGACAACACTTAAAAAGCAGTCCCTGTGGACACACTTAAAGGGTTATTTCAATACTTTACGAGTAAGTTTCAACACTTTAGTTTTAAGCATGTAGGTACACCAAGTGTCTCAAAATGTTCAAGTGGAGATCATCTATGTCGTACCACCGCAATAATGTAAAATACAACACCTAGGCTGACAAGTTGCTTTGCTTTTGAGATTGGATTTTGTTTTTATATCATTGCAAATTCTGAATATAAAAATCTACAATGCTTACAAAAGGAACAAAGAAGTGTTTCAAAAATTATCACGCTGACTGTACCCGGCCGGTATAGTATTTTATTTCTTTCGTTTTTTTACAAATTGTATTCCTTGCCAATGTCTCAGTATGTACGAAATATTGTCGTAAAGGACGCAGCACATTCGAGCCAGGAATCGTCCCCAGTTTGAGGTGCCAAAAATTATCCTTCCCCAAAAAACAATATTACCTATTAAAGAAACATTTTGACTGGCATAAAGATCCACATTTTGTTATACACAGAATAATTCGAAGACATTGATTATCACGGTTCCCGAAGGACAGGGCCGTGAAGTGTTACTGCAAAATCATTGATTTTAGGTGAAGACGTCTATTTCTCTCTGTAAATATATTCATGTTACATTCGAACATAACAGAACTTGCCCCGGTCCGCAGCTACATACTTGAACAATCTCTTGGAACTTGATCAATGTATTGGGACAAAGGATAAAACTAATCCTGCATGGGTATGACCATGCACTCTTAATATGTTTTCTGTTCGGTTCAACGTCTTCGAATTGCACGAAAGTATACACCAATTCACGGCCTTATCTGAAAATCATGATACTCGCTGGCTTGGAATTATTCGGAGTATACATTTATTCAAAATCTCTTTTTTTTTCCATAGGTCATATTTTTCATATGTTCCTAGCTCCAATCACATCCTTTGGGTGGTACGCCATAGTAATATCGAAGGTTTAAATTTAAGGGTATATGTATTTTCATCTTCTGATGAATGCATATTTATTTTGGGTGTCCTCGCAAATTCTACCTGTTAAAACATGTATAAATTTACATTATTGTTTAATATCCTGCAACACCAGGTTCAGGATATGCTGTACCGTATTTCTTGCCAATCTCAATATTTCTATATGCCGGTATTGGCGAAAATGTTATATATCGTGATTTCTCCGTGCATGTAAAACACAGCATCCACAGGTAATTTTAATTATTGTTTTTTATATGTTGTGCAGAACGGAATGTGTTCTCTCAATTTCGGTGCCGTTGGATGAAAATATAAATTAAATGTGATTTATATTTACTGGTACATTTCTTCCATATCTTGCAGAAGCAAATTCGGAAATTGCATACCTTGTGCCAATCTCGATATATTGGCACAATTTTGGATCTTGAATTTTCACCTTTGTAAAATGTTTAATTTGGATTGTGAAAGCATACATTTTCGGGTATAAATTGTATTGCCTTCCATCTTAAATTCCAAGTTCGGAATGTACCGTACTTGTCAATCCAGTGGTTTTCTCGATTACAACTTAGGGTGTTGACGTATTCTGGCTCAAGTTATACAGGCAATTTGTATACACGTTTTCTTATTTTGAATGCCAACTGGATGCGTTGACTTCATCTAAAATCCAAGTTTAGATCAATGAAATCTGCATGTTATACATGGAAGTCGTAGCCCGTTCCAAACATTAGATGGTTAAGTTTCGTTGTGGTCTAAGGCACTGGCAAACTGAAATCACAATAACTGCACCTGTAGAGTGGATCCAAATTAGTGATCTTCTCCATAGTATATAACTGCTTTTAGCCAGAAAAAAAAGAAGGATAATGAGTGTAAAATGCAAGAGAAATTGTTGTCTTGCATCGAGACATGCTATTTTTGGGAAGTCATCTTTGCCCTAAAAGGGGCATCGATGTTGACACTTCTGTCTTTCCTTTGTTGGACGATTCATATTTCAGAAGGAGAGTGATATGTGCACAAATAACATCCATATTGTGCATGGAAAATTGGGTAGCACGTCGAAAAGTCGTACAGCGCAATTTTCTACCTCTTCACAAAGGCGCACAGTGTCACATCGAAAAGGGGCACAGTAGCAGTTATGAGTGCGCTTTGCATTTCGACCTCTACTGAGAATGCGGAAGAAAATTACACGCTTATTTCTACATATTAATAATGAGAACTAATACATGAATAAATATATGTCTTTTATGTACTTATGAAAGTGATATTATGGAGAAATATCCATCCTTTCACAAAATTCTTATATTTTCTTACCTCACTATCGCTAGAGTGAAAGCATGCCACACTATAATGGCTGTTTTTGTCTGAATTTATTCCCATTACCTTGATTATTCAGTTATGGTCTAGAATTGTCGCCAAACACATGATGGTCTCTTCTGCTTGTCTTCGTATTGCCTTGAAATGTTGTCAAGATGACAATTGTTTGTGTGTGTCATCAGCGATTGCGTCAGGAAGACGTACAGTTCCATCGTCATAAATATATCCCAGCCGGACAGGCTTACACACTGTGTTATAGAGAATGAATTAAGACAAGATTCAAGTCACAACAACTTATTGCTGCAATGGGCATACTGAATAACACCAACTCCTGTGACTGTGACTATAATTGAAAGTTTCACAACAGCATGATTAGCAGAGCATAAACTATAGATTCGTTCCAGATTTTCACAGTAGGATATAATAGAGTTGATATATATCCATACAAAACCATGTTTCATTTAACAGGGGCAAATTTAACTGATATCATCTTACCGAGCTAAAGGGAAAATGACATTTCGCATAAAAGTATCTACGTATGATTGTTCAGTTTTCTTGAAATTCTTCATACCTTTCCTAGTCTGACAAACACAAAAATCCCCATGTTTATTCAATGTTGGACACATGCAGTACAATGTCTGAGGTTGAAGAAGAAACATATACTTCAGTTTCAGTTTTAGTGGTTTGGCCTTAAATTTCCATAGGGTTGTCGACCCGGCTGAAGTCAATTCCTAGTTCCCATTTCCTTATTCGCGAATAAGGAACTGGGAAATTATAGTATTTCCCAGTTCCCAGTTCCTTATTCGAATTCTGCTCAAATTGGTCCTCAAGGAAGGCAGCCTTGGAGCGGCTAATGAAGCCACCCAGATTAAGTAAAGCTGTTATTATTATTATTATTAGGTCTTTCCATTTCCAATGGATAGACCTATTGTTATTCTACGGATTATTATTATTAGGTATTTCCATGTCCTCTGGAAATACCTATTGTTATTCTATTCCAATTTTCGGAGCAATTTTTTGCACAGAGCAAAACGACCTCAACGATTTTATGTACTGCTTAGATATTGGGCACACGTATAGGCATGTGTCTTGGGTCACGCATGGTTGTCTCGACACATGACTTTGACTTTGACCTTTTGACCTATATGCTCTCAAAGTAAAAATTCATTTTGCGAATACCGACTAAACGGAAAAGAGTATCTGACTGAGATTTGGAAGGTAAATGTTTTAAGAAATTCGCAACACTGAGTCAATAAATTAAGTAGGTCAGAAGAACAGTTTCGGGGTTCTCTTCCATTGTGACGTTTTTCGTGTCGTCGGTGTGCTGACAAATCGAAACAGCAGATCTGCAAGACACTAGAGTATTCGTAAGTCTTATGTATAGCCATGCTGTAGTTTTATTTTCAATCTATTAGATAACAAGAAAGAGTAGTAATCACCCTTTTAATATTTTCAAAAAACTGTCATTTTATAAGGAAACAAGCCACGGCGTCCATTCTTCTACACAAGCCACGGCGTCGATTCTTCTACTGTTAATGAACAATTTCATCACCTAAAAGAATTTAACCTTAAATGTGACCTTTGACATATAGATTCGTCGCAGTAAAACGTGAAACTTTAGAGGTCAGCACTTGAACGGCTATTCCAATCAGACTGCAAATTGGGCCACGTGACATATGCCACCTCACAATTTGGTCGCAAGTATCCGTACTCGACAACGATCATTACCTTTAGAATGGTAAGCATGCAAAATTCAAAAATACGGCTTCCATTTGCTGAAAATCTATCAAACTGACAGTCAGTAAACAATGAGATATTGTGAAACACTGAATTGTCTGTCTTTTGGCATTGATTACGACACGATCCAATTTGAACTTCATCTTGAATATCACCAAACGTGAAAAGGATTTCACTTGATTTTCTCAAAAACTATATCTCAAAGGAATCTGTAATCCTGCACAAATGTTCCTCACAACAAAGGTATGACGTCATTGAAATGGCAGCCTGATATTCACCTTGGTTCTCCAGATACACAGGGCCAAAAATCGAAAATACCGCTTTCAATTCAAACACAACTATGTCACTGAGCGCCATGAGACAATAACATAACATAAAACACTGAATTGTCTCCTTTTGGTACTGGTTACAACACGCTTCGATGAGACCTTGGCCATGAATATCGCAGAATGTAAAAAGTGGCATATATCTCCAAAACTATACACCGTATGCATCTGTGCTTTGGAACAAATATTCCCCATTATACCAGTATATTGTAACTGAATTCTCACCCTGTTATTTACCTTGGTTCTTCAGTTATGGGCATTGACAGTTTTACAAATACAAGGCCATACTCTAAAAACTATTGGGCATTTGAAATGGAAATTTGCATAGCAATATAGGTCATTACATGAAGTAACAGAAACTTACTTCATCTCAAAAAAAGGGTGGAGAAAGATTTTGAAATTTTTTACGACTTAGGAAATTTTCTGCTTTTTCATCCCATTATTAAACTGGTCATCCAATCCGCACTATTTTTACGTATTATTGAGACAATATATTTTGTATTTGCATATACATATATTTGCAAATTTTCAGATTGTAGCCATCATAGTTTTAGAGATATCGATCAAATAATTTTCACCCTCTATTAAGCCGTTAAATGGTTCTGTCGCAGTAATTGTTGTCACTTGTTGATTTCATCTCCCATTCAAGGAGCGTTGTCCATTTCACCTTTACACTCGGGGCATCGATTAAGTTAATGCCAGCTTACATGACGAGTTGGCTCTTACTTGGAATCGTTTTTGCTGTTCAACCGTAACAAATACTGATTTCTTATTTACTGCCTGCAAATCCAAAATATTGTGGACACGTAAATATAAATATGAATAATATTTCGATTAACTGATCAATTCGAAGTGAAGATGAAAAAAACCAAAAATTCGTCAACCTCGGGTGGGTTTGAACCACAGACCTGTGGGTTACTAGGCCAACGCGTTACCTATAAATAAGGCCACGGCGATTCGTGTCAATCATTGCGGATATACGTTCCTATATCGTGAGACTGATTCATTATTAGGTATTTCTATGTCATCTGGAAATAAATATTTCCTGTAATATGACGACAGAATTGGAGAAAAAAAATAGAATATGTATATTTGTGACCTATTTGTTCAATAAATTGGCAAGAGATCTCCGAAGGGTTGGTACAGGAAGCAATAATGATAATCTGTGCCACCCTAAACTACACACAACCAGCACGTACCACAGTTGTGCCTGGCACAGATTATCGTTTTGGCACTTAGGCACCCCCAAACACGATATGGGTATTTTTCATATTTTCGAATGAGAAAACTGCTTTTGGCTGGTACATCAAGCAATAATGGTAATCTGTGCCACCCAAAACCATACACTGTCAGCAAGTACTATGAGAGTACCATCAGGTTAACATCAGTTGTGTCTGGCACAGATTATCGTTTTGACACTGAGGGACCACAAACATGGTAGGGGTCATTTATCTCATATTTTCGAATAATTGGTACTTGAGGCCATAATGGTATTCTGTGCCACACTAAACTGCACACCGTCAGCAAGTACTATGACAGTACTATCAGGATAACATCAGTTGTGCCTGGCACACATTATCGTTTTGACACTGCGGGACCGCAAACAGAATACGGGTATTTCTTTCATATTTCCGAATGAGAAAACTGCTCTTGGTTGGTGCATGAAGCAATTATGGTATTCTGTGCCACCCTCAACTATACACTGTCAGCAAGTACTATGGCACTACTTTCAGAATAACATCAGTCGTGCCTGGCACAGATTACCTTTTTGACACTGAGGTATCACTAACATGGTACGGGTCATTTATCTCATATTTTCGAATAAGGAAACAGCTTTGAGTTGGTACATGGTGCAATAGTGGTAATCTGTGCCACCCTCTACCAAACTACACACTGTCAGCAAGTGTTGTGACAGTACTATCAGTATAACATCAGTTGTGTCTGGCACAGATTATCGCTTTTACACTGAGGGACCACAAACACGATACGGGTAATTTTTTCATATTTTCGAATGAGAAAACTGCTTTTGGTTGGTACATGAAGCAATACTGATATTCTGTGCCACCCTAAACTATACACTGTCAGCAAGCACTGTGACAGTACTATCAACATAGCATCAGTTGTGTCTGGCACAGATTATCGTTTTGACACTGAGGGACCACAAACATGGTAGGGGTCATTTATCTCATATTTTCGAATAATTGGTACTTGAGGCCATAATGGTATTCTGTGCCACACTAAACTGCACACCGTCAGCAAGTACTATGACAGTACTATCAGGATAACATCAGTTGTGCCTGGCACACATTATCGTTTTGACACTGCGGGACCGCAAACAGAATACGGGTATTTCTTTCATATTTCCGAATGAGAAAACTGCTCTTGGTTGGTGCATGAAGCAATTATGGTAATCTGTGCCACCCTCAACTATACACTGTCAGCAAGTACTATGGCACTACTTTCAGAATAACATCAGTCGTGCCTGGCACAGATTACCTTTTTGACACTGAGGCATCACTAACATGGTACGGGTCATTTATCTCATATTTTCGAATAAGGAAACAGCTTTGATTTGGTACATGGTGCAATAGTGGTAATCTATGCCACCCTCTACCAAACTACACACTGTCAGCAAGTGTTGTGACAGTACTATCAGTATAACATCAGTTGTGTCTGGCACAGATTATCGCTTTTACACTGAGGGACCACAAACACGATACGGGTAATTTTTTCATATTTTCGAATGAGAAAACTGCTTTTGGTTGGTACATGAAGCAATACTGATATTCTGTGCCACCCTAAACTATACACTGTCAGCAAGTACTATGACAGTACTATCAGTATAACATCAGTTGTGCCTGGCACAGATTATCGTTTTGACACTGAGGGACCACAAGCACAGGATAGGGGTAATTTTTCATATTTTCGAATGAGAAAACTGCTTTTGGTTGGTACATGAAGCAATACTGATATTCTGTGCCACCCTAAACTATACACTGTCAGCAAGTACTGTGACAGTACTATCAACATAGCATCAGTTGTGCCTGGCACAGATTATCGTTTTGACACTGAAGGGTCACAAACATGGTAGGGAGCATTTATCTCATATTTTCATATAAGGAAACAGCTTTGAGTTGGTTCATGAAGCAATAATGGTAATCTGTGCCACCCTAAACTTTACACAGTCAGCATGTACTTTGACAGTACTTTCAGGATAACATAAGTTGTGCCTGGCACAGATTATCGTTTTGACACTGAGGGACCACAAACACGATACAGTAATTTTTCTTTTTTCATATTTTGGAATGAGAAAACTGCTTTGGATTGATACATGAAGCAATAATGGTAATCTGTGCCACCCTAAACTACACGCTATCAGCAAGTACTATGACAGTACTATCATGATAGCATCAGTTGTGCCTGGCACAGATTATCGTTTTCACACTGAAGGGTCACAAACATGGTAGGTAGCATTTATCTCATATTTTCATATAAGGAAGCAGCTTTGAGTTGGTACATGAAGAAATAATGGTAATCTGTGCCACCCTAAACTACACACTATCAGCAAGTACTATGACGATACTATTAAGATAGTATCAGTTGTGCCTGGCACAGATTATCGTTTTGACACTGAGGCATCATAAACATGGTAGGGGTCATTTATCTCATATTTTCGAATAAGGAAACAGCTTTGAGTTGGTACATGGAACAATAGTGGTAATCTGTGCCACCCTCAACTATGCACTGTCAACAAGTACTATGGCACTACTTTCAGGATAACATCACTTGTGCCTGGCACAGATTACCTTTTTGACACTGAGGCATCACCAACATGGTAGGGGTCATTTATCTCATATTTTCAAATAAGGAAACAGCTTTGGGTTGGTAAAGGAAGCAATACTGGTAATCTGTGCCACACTAAACTATACACTGTCTGCAAGTGCTGTGACAGTACTATCAGTATAACATCAGTTGTGCCTGGCACAGATTATCGTTTTTACACTGAGGGACCACAATCACGATACGGGTATTTTTTTCATATTTTCGAATGAGAAATCTGCATTTGGCTGGTGCGCGAAGCAATAATGGTAATCTGTGCCACCTAAAACTATAAACTGTCAGCAAGTACTATGACAGTACTATCAGGATAGCATCAGTTATGGCTGGCACAGACTATCGTTTTGACACTGAAGGGTCACAAACATGGTATGGGGCACATCTCATATTTTTGAATAAGGAAACAGCTTTGGGTTGGTAAAGGAAGCAATACTGGTAATCTGTGCCACACTAAACTATACACTGTCTGCAAGTGCTGTGACAGTACTATCAGTATAACATCAGTTGTGCCTGGCACAGATTATCGTTTTTACACTGAGGGACCACAATCACGATACGGGTATTTTTTTCATATTTTCGAATGAGAAAACTGCTTTTGGTTGGTACATGCAGCACTAATGGTATTCTGTGTCACCCTAAACTATACACTGTCAGCAAGTACTATGACAGTACTATCATGGCAGCAAAAGTTGTGCCTGGCACAGATTATCGTTTTGACACTTAGGGACACCAAACACGATATGGGTATTTTTCAATATTTTCGAATGAGAAAACTACATTTGGTTGGTACATGAAGCAATAATGGTAATCTGTGCCACCCTAAACTATACACTGTCAGCAAGTGCTATGAGAGTACTATCAGGTTAACATCAGTTGTGTTGGGCACAGATTATCGTTTTGACACTGAGAGACCACAAACAATGTATGGATCATTTATCTCATATTTTCGAATAAGGAAACAGCTTTGAGTTGGTACTGGACGCCGTAATGGTAATCTGTGCCACCCTAAACTACACACTATCAGCCAGTACTATTACAGTACTATCAGGATAACATCCGTTGTGCCGTTGTGAAGGAATAATGGTATTCTGTGCCACCCTAAATTATACACTGTCAGCAAGTAGTATGACAGTACTATCAGTATAACATCAGTTGTGCCTGGCACAGATTATCATTTTGACACTGAGGGACCACAAACACGATAGAGTATTTTTTCTTTTTTTCATATTTTCGAATGAGAAAACTGCTTTGCATTTATACATGAAGCAATAATGGTAATCTTTGCCACCCTAAACTACATAATAAAGCAAGTACTATGACAGTACTATCTGAATAACATCAGCTGTGCCTGGCACAGATTATCGTTTTGACACTGAGGGACCCGAAACACGATATGGCTATTTTTCATATTTTCGAATGAGAAAACTGCTTTGGATTGATACATGAAGCAATAATGGTAATCTGTGCCACCCTAAACTACACACTATCAGCAAGTACTATGACAGTACTATCAGGATAACATCAGTTGTGCCTGGCACAGATTATCGTTTTGACACTGCGGGACCGCAAACAGCACACGGGTATTTTTTTCATATTTTCGAATGAGAAATCTGCATTTGGCTGGTGCACGAAGCAATAATGGTAATCTGTGGCACCTAAAACTATAAACTGTCAGCAAGTACTATGACAGTACTATCAGGATAGCATCAGTTATGGCTGGCACAGACTATCGTTTTGACACTGAAGGGTCACAAACATGGTATGGGGCACATCTCATATTTTTGAATAAGGAAACAGATTTGAGTTGGTACATAACGCAATAATGGTAATCTGTGCCACCCTAAATTACATACTATCAGCAAGTACTATCACGATAACATCAGTTGTGCCAGGCACAGATTATCGTTTTGACACTGCGGGACCCCAAACACGAGATGGGTATTTTTTCATATTTTCGAATGAGAAAACTGCTTTTGGTTGGTACATGAAGCAATAATGGTAATCTGTGCCATCCTAAACTATACACTGTCAGCAAGTATCCTCAGGATAATCTGTGCCATCCTAAACTATACACTGTCAGCAAGTACTATGAGAGTACTATCAGGATAACATCAGTTGTGCCTGGCACAGATTATCGTTTTGACACTGAGGGACCACAAACATGGTAGGGGTCATTTATCTCATATTTTCGAATAAGGAACCACCTTATTGTTGGTAATTGAGGCCATAATGGTGATCTGTGCCACACTGAACTACACACTGTCAGCATATACTATAACAGTACTATCAGGATAACGTCAGTTGTGCCTGGCACAGATTATCGTGTTGACACTGAGAGACCACAAACATGGTAGGGGTCATTTATATAATATTTTCGAATGAGGAAACAGCTTATTATTGGTACATGACCCAATAATGGTAATCTGTGCTTTCCTAAACTACACACTATCAGCAAGTATTATTATAGTACTATCAGGATAACATCAGTTGTGCCTGGCACAGATTATCGTTTTGACACTGAGGGACCCCAAACACGATATGTGTATTTTTTCATGTTTTCGAATGAGAAAACTGCTTTTGGTTGGTACATCAAGCAATAATGGTAATCTGTGCCATCGTAAACTATACACTGTCAGCAAGTACTATGGGAGTACTATCAGGATAACATCAGTTGTGTCTGGCACAGATTATCGTTTTGACACTGAGGGACCACAAACATGGTAGGGGTCATTTATCTCATATTTTCGAATAAGGAAACACCTTATTGTTGGTACTTGAGGCCATAATGGTGATATGCGCCACACTAAACTACACACTGTCAGCATGTACTATAACAGTACTATCAGGATAACATCAGTTGTGCCTGGCACAGATTATCGTTTTGACACTGAGGGACCACAAACATGGTAGGGGTCATTTATCTCATATTTTCGAATACGGAAACACCTTATTGTTGGTACTTGAGGCCATAATGCTGATATGTGCCACACTAAACTACACACAGTCAGCATGTACTATAACAGTACTATCAGGATAACATCAGTTGTGCCTGGCACAGATTATCGTTTTGACACTGCGGGACCGCAAACAGGATACGGGTATTTTTTTCCTATTTTCGAGTGAGAAATCTTCTTTTGGCTGGGGCACGAAGCAATAATGGTAATCTGTGCCACCCTAACCTATAAACTGTCAGCAAGTACTATGACAGTACTATCAGGATAGCATCAGTTATGCCTGGCACAGACTATCCTTTTGACACTGAAGGGTCACAAACATGGTATGGGGCAATTATTTCATATTTTGAATAAGGAAACAGCTTTGAGTTGGTACATGACGCAATAATGGTAATCTGTGCAACTCTCAACTATATACTGTCAGCAAGTACAATGGCACTACTTTCAGAATAACATCAGTTGTGCCTGGCACAGATTATCGTTTTGACACTGAGGCATCATAAACCTGGTTGGGGTCATTCATCTCATATTTTCGAATAAGGAAACAGCTTTGAGTTGGTACATGGAGCAATAATAGTAATCTGTGCCACTCTCAACTATACACTGTCAGCAAGTACTTTGACAGTACTTTCAGGATAACATAAATTGTGCCTGGCACAGAATATCGTTTTGACTCTGAAGGACCACAAAGACGATACAGTAATTTTTCTTTTTTCATATTTTCGAATGAGAAAACTGCTTTGGATTGATACATGAAGCAATAATGGTAATCTGTGCCACCCTAAACTACACACTATCAGCAAGTGCTATGACAGCACTATCAGGATAACATCAGTTGTGCCTGGCACAGATTATCGTTTTGACACTGCGGGACCGCAAACAGGATACGGATATTTTTTCATATTTTCGAATGAGAAATCTGCTTTTGTTTGGTGCACGAAGCAATAATGGTAATCTGTGCCACCCTAAACTATAAACTGTCAGCTAGTACTATGACAGTACTATCAGGATAGCATCAGTTATGCCTGGCACAGATTATCGTTTTGACACTGAGGGACCCCAAACACGATATGGGTATTTTTTCATATTTTCGAATGAGAAAACTGCTTTTGGTTGGTACATCAAGCAATAATGGTAATCTGTGCCATCCTAAACTACACACTCTCAGCAAGTACTATAACAGTACTATCAGGATAACGTCAGTTGTGTCTGGCACAGATTATAGTTTTGACAGAGGGACCACAAACATGGTAGGCTTCATTTATCTCATGGTAGGGGCCATTTATCTAATATTTTCGAATAAGGAAACAGCTTATTATTGGTACATGACCCAATAATGGTAATCTGTGCTACCCTAAACTACACACTATCAGCAGGTACTATTACAGTACTATCAGGATAACATCAGTTGTGCCTGGCACAGATTATCGTTTTGACACTGAGGGACCCCAAACACGATATGGGTATTTTTTCATATTTTCGAATGAGAAAACTGCTTTTGGTTGGTACATCAAGCAATAATGGTAATCTGTGCCATCCTAAACTATACACTGTCAGCAAGTACTATGAGAGTACTATCAGGATAACGTCAGTTGTGTCTGGCACAGATTATCGTCTTGACAGAGGGACCACAAACATGGTAGGGGTCATTTATCTCATATTTTCGAATAAGGAAACACCTTATTGTTGGTACTTGAGGCAATAATGGTGATCTGTGCCACACTAAACTACACACTGTCAGCATGTACTATAACAGTACTATCAGGATAACATCATTTGTGCCTGGCACAGATTATCGTTTTGACACTGAGAGACCACAAACATGGTAGGGGTCATTTATATAATGTTTTCGAATAAGGAAACAGCTTATTATTGGTACATGACCGAATAATGGTAATCTGTGCTACCCTAAACTACGCACTATCAGCAAGTACTATTACAGTACTATCCGGATAACATCAGTTGTGCCTGGCACAGATTATCGTTTTGACACTGAGGGACCTATGACAGTACTATCAGGATAGCATCAGTTATGCCTGGCACAGATTATCGTTTTGACACTGAGGGACCCCAAACACGATATGGGTATTTTTTCATATTTTCGAATGAGAAAACTGCTTTTGGTTGGTACATCAAGCAATAATGGTAATCTGTGCCATCCTAAACTACACACTCTCAGCAAGTACTATAACAGTACTATCAGGATAACGTCAGTTGTGTCTGGCACAGATTATAGTTTTGACAGAGGGACCACAAACATGGTAGGCTTCATTTATCTCATGGTAGGGGCCATTTATCTAATATTTTCGAATAAGGAAACAGCTTATTATTGGTACATGACCCAATAATGGTAATCTGTGCTACCCTAAACTACACACTATCAGCAGGTACTATTACAGTACTATCAGGATAACATCAGCTGTGCATGGCAGAGATGATCGTTTTGACACTGAGGGACCCCAAACACGATATGGGTATTTTTTCATATTTTCGAATGAGGAAAATGCTTTTGGTTGGTACATCAAGCAATAATGGTAATCTGTGCCATCCTAAACTATAGACTGTCAGCAAGTACTATGAGAGTACTTTCAGGATAACATCAGTTGTGCCTGGCACAGATTATCGTTTTGACACTGAGGGACCACAAACATGGTAGGGGTCATTTATCTCATATTTTCGAATACGGAAACACCTTATTGTTGGTACTTGAGGCCATAATGGTGATCTGTGCCACACTAAACTACACACTGTCAGCATGTACTATAACAGTACTATCACGATAACATCAGTTGTGCCTGGCACAGATTATCGTTTTGACACTGCGGGACCGCAAGCAGGATACGGGTATTTTTTTTCATATTTTCGAATGAGAAACTGCTATGGATTGATACATGAAGCAATAATGGTAATCTGTGCCACACTAAACTACACACTATCAGCAAGTACTATGAGAGTACTATCAGGATAACATCAGTTGTGCCTGGCACAGATTATCGTTTTGACACTGCGGGACCGCAAACAGGATACGGGTATTTTTTTTCATATTTTCGAATGAGAAAACTGCTATGGATTGATACATGAAGCAATAATGGTAATCTGTGCCACACTAAACTATACACTGTCAGCAAGTACTATGACAGTACTATCAGTATAACATCAGTTGTGCCTGGCACAGATTATCGTTTTGACACTGAAGGGTCACAAACATGGTATTGAGCATTTATCTCATATTTTCATATAAGGAAACAGCTTTGAGTTGGTTCATGAAGCAATAATGGTAATCTGTGTCACCTGAAACTTTACACTGTCAGCAAGTACTTTGACAGTACTTTCAGGATAACATAAATTGTGCCTGGCACAGATTATCGTTTTGGCACTGAGGGACCACAAACACGATACAGTAATTTTTCTTTTTTCATATTTTCGAATGGGAAAACTGCTTTGGATTGATACATGAAGCAATGATGGTAATCTGTGCCACCCTAAACTACAGACTATCAGCAAGTACTATGACAGTACTATCGTGATAGCATCAGTTGTGCCTGGCACAGATTAACGTTTTGACACTGAAGGATCACAAACATGGTAGGGAGCATTTATCTCATATTTTCATTTAAGGAAACAGCTTCGAGTTGGTACATGAAGCAATAATGGTAATCTGTGCCACCCTAAACTACACACTATTAGCAAGTACTATGACGATACTATCAGGATAGTATCAGTTGTGCCTGGCACAGATTATCGTTTTGACACTGAGGCATCATAAACATGGTAGGGGTCATTTATCTCATATATTCGAATAAGGAAACAGCTTTGAGTTGGTACATGGAGCAATAGTGGTAATCTGTGCCACCCTCAACTATACAGTGTCAGCAAGTACTATGACACTACTTTCAGGATAACATCACTTGTGCCTGGCACAGATTACCTTTTTGACCCTGAGGCATCACTAACATGGTAGGGGTCCTTTATCTCATATTTTCGAATAAGGGAACAGCTTTGGGTTGGTAAAGGAAGCAATAATGGTAATCTGTGCCACCCTAAACTATACAATGTCAGCAAGTGCTTGGACAGTACTATCATGATAGCAAAAGTTGTGCCTGGCACAGATTATCGTTTTGACACTGAGGGACCCTAAACACGATATGGGTATTTTTTCATATTTTCGAATGAGAAAACTGCTTTTGGTTGGTACATGAAGCAATAATGGTATTCTGTGCCACCCTAAAACTATAGTCAGTTCATAATTTATGCACGTAGTTTGACTCTTCTCCAACCTCTGTCACTGCCCTCATAACAATGTTGCACTCAAGTAAAAGTGGAAATTATTTGAATTTAGGTGAATGTCACTCACACAGATTGACGGATTTCTCGGCAGGGGTTCGTTTCCTATGCTGACATCAGACGTCCAACACAGAAACATATGTTGATCGATGAGATGGAGTAGTTCGCACCCAATGCCTCCCCCCTCCCCCGCTCCGCTATCGTCGCCTCAAATTTGCATTTGCAGACGGGAGGTTTTTAAGATTTTAAGTATTATCCAAATGAGACAAACTTACGCAATAGTATCATGAAATGTATTTGACACTAATTGTTTACTTCATAGTGGAACTTTTTTTTCCAGTTAAGCCCTGGACTAATCACTAGGCATTTATTTGCCATACAGCCACGAATTTATAAAACTTAGTTTTGCCCACGTGGCCCGAGACAAAACCGAATAATGCACGACACCCATTTAAACATAAATGCAATTGACTTCATTAAAATATACTTTCGGCTACTGATGATAAATGTATGTTTCTGGTCTATAAGTTTTGTTACATTTGCGTTTTAATTTCACGTACTTTCTTCTCTATTCTCTGCTAGTCTGCATAGAATATATACATTTCCGATATTTATGATATAAAAGTATTCAAAAGCGTTACTATTGTAATAAATTTGTTACATAATTGCCACAATATTAATGCCAACTTTATTGACGTCGGTAACATTTATTTTACATTGTATATATGCTAATATATGTTTTGATACTTTCTGCTTCTTTGTATTTGAAGGCACCTGTTAGGTATAAAAGATCATTTGTATCAATTATTGTATAATCATGATGGAAAGCGTTACAATTGTAACTACAAAATGATAACAGATTTGCTACTCAATTAATAAAATGATAACATATTTGTTACTCAATTGTTACAATATTGCCAACCGATGTCATCTGATACAAAGATAGGACTAACGTACTTTGATATACAAATATAGAACACGCATGCTTACATTTACATTATAATATTCGGATATAGGTTACAGAAAATTAAGAAATGTGTTTCTCAAACTCAGTTTGTATTCAAATAACAGCTTGATGTTATGATAATTTCCATATTTATATTTACTGATCACCATTTTTGCTATCAGAATATAATGTGACTAACCTCGTCAACAGTGCTAAGTGCACCATAATCAAGTTCTCTTATACCAAATAAAATTATAGTTGGATGGAGCTTAATTCTCATTTGGATTCGTGCCGCTGTTGTATTTTCCACCTCTGAGTCCTGGACTTGTTTGCAAAGTACAAAGAAATGTTCAATAAAATCTCCATAGTGGAACTAGTGGTATTGAAAGGCGGTCTTTCCCCATATTGACCTTTCAGGAGCCGCCGAGCACATTTGAAAGTGGGGGGGGGGGACTGAACTCTTTTCCGGCCATCTTAAATGTTGAATTGATGCTATCTAAGATAGGACTTATAACATTGCGGTCCCAACAAATGCCCCCCCCCCCCCATCCCCACGCTTCGCGGCCCCTGCCATTACCATTACGGCGTCCAGTACCAATAATAAGGTGTTTCCTTATTCGAAAATATGAGATAAATGATCCCTACATTGTTTGTGGTCTCTCAGTGTCAAAACGATAATCTGTGCCAGACACAACTGATGTTAACCTGATAGTACTCTCATAGTACTTGCTGACAGTGTATAGTTTAGGGTGGCACAGATGAACATTATTGCTTCATGTATCAATCCAAAGCAGTTTTCTCATTCGAAAATATGAAAAATGAAAAATTACTGTATCGTGTTTGTGGTCCCTCAGTGTGAAAACGATAATCTGTGCCAGGCACGACTGATGTTATCCTGAAAGTAGTGCCATAGTACTTGCTGACAGTGCATAGTTGAGGGTGGCACAGATTACCATTATTGCTTCCTGTACCAACCCAAAGCTGTTTCCTTATTCGAAAATATAAGATAAATGACCCCTACCGTGTTTGTGATGCCTCAGTGTCAAAAAGGTAATCTGTGCCAGGCACGACTGATGTTATCCTGAAAGTAGTGCCATAGTACTTGCTGACAGTGCATAGTTGAGGGTGGCACAGATTACCATAATTGCTTCATGCACCAACCAAAAGCAGTTTTCTCATTCGAAAATATGAAAAAAATCCCGTATCGTGTTTGCGGTCCCGCAGTGTCAAAACGATAATGTGTGCCAGGCACAACTTATGTTATCCTCATATTACTGCCATAGTACTTGCTGACAGTGTGTAGTTTAGTGTGGCACAGATTAGCATTATGGCCTAAAGTACCAATAATAAGGTGTTTCCTTATTCGCAAATATGAGAAAAGTGACCCCTACCATGTTTGTGGTCCCTCAGTGTCAAAACGATAACCTGTGCCAGGCACAACTGATGCTATCCTGATAGTACTGTCATAGTTGCTGATTGTGTGTAGTTTAGGGTGGCACAGATTACCATTATTGCGTCATGTACCAACTCAAAGCAGTTTCCTTATTCGAAAATATGAGATAAGTGCCCCATACCATGTTTGTGACCCTTCAGTGTCAAAACGGTAATCTGTGCCAGGCATAACTGATGCTATCCTGATAGTACTGGCATAGTACTTGCTGACAGATTATAGTTGAGGGTAGCACAGATTAGCATTATTGCTTCATGCACCAACCAAAAGTAGTTTTCTCATTCGAAAATATGAAAAAAATACCCGTATTTATACGGCTGATGTTAAAGTAGTGCCATAGTACTTGCTGACAGTGCATAGTTGAGGGTGGCACAGGTTACCATAATTGCTTCATGCACCAGCCAAAAGCAGTTTTCTCATTCGACAATATCAAAAAAATACCCTTATCCTGTTTGCTGTCCCGCAGTGTCAAAACGATAATGTGTGCCAGGCACAACTGATGTTATCCTGATAGTACTGTAATAGTACTTACTGACAGTGTGTAGTTTAGTGTGGCACAGATTACCATTATTGCTTCCTGTACCAACCCAAAGCTGTTTCCTTATTCGAAAATGTGAGTTAAATGAGCCCTACCATGTTTGTGATGCCTCAGTGTCAAAACGGTAAACTGTGCCAGACACAACTGATGTTATCCTGATAGTACTCTCATAGTACTTGCTGGCAGTGTATAGTTTAGGGTGGCACAGATTACCATTATTGCTTCCTGTACCAACTCAAAGCTGTTTCATTATTCGAAAATATGAGATAAGTGCCCCCTACCATGTTTGTGACCCTTCAGTGTCAAAACGATAATCTGTGCCAGGCACAACTGATGCTAACCTGATAGTACTGTCATTGCTAACCTGATAGTACTGTCATAGTACTTGCTTCCAGTGTATAGTGTAGGGTGGCACAGATTACCATTATTGCTTCATGTACCAACCAAAAGCAGTTTTCTCATTCGAAAATATGAAAAAATACCCATATCGTGTTTGGGGTCCCCCAGTGTCAAAACCATAATCTGTGCCAGGCACAGCTGATGTTATACACATAGTACTGTCATAGTACTTGTTGACAGTGTATAGTTTAGGGTGGCACAGATTACCATTATTGCTTCATGTACCAACCAATAGCAGTTTGTTCATTAGAAAATATGAAAAAAACCTATCCGTATAGTGTTTGTGGTCCCTCAGTGTGAAAACGATAACCTGTGCCAGGCACAACTGATGTTATCCTGATAATACTATCATAGCACTTGCTGAGAGTGTGTAGTTTAGGGTGGCACAGATTACCATTATTGCTTACTGTACCAACCCAAAGCTGTTTCCTGTTCGAAAATATGAGTTAAATGACCCCTACCATGTTTGTGGTCCCTCAGTGTCAAAACGATAATCTGTGCCATACACAACTGATGTTATCCTGATAGTACTCCCATAGTACTTGCTGGCAGTGTATAATTTAGGGAGGCACAGATTACCATTGTTTCTTCATGTACCAACCAAAAGCAGTTTTCTGATTCGAAAATATGAAAAAAAATACCTATATCATGTTTGGGGTCCCTCAGTTTCAAAACGATAATCTGTGAAAGGCACAGCTGATGTTATACAGATAGTACTGTCATAGTACTTGTTGACAGTGCATAGTTTAGGTTGGCACAGATTACCATTATTGCTTCATGTACCAACCAAATGCAGTTTGCTCATTAGAAAATATGAAAAAAAACTATCCGTATAGTGTTTGTGGTCCCTCAGTGTGAAAACGATAATCTGTGCCAGGCACAACTGATGTTATCCTGATAGTACTGGCATAGTGCATTGCTGACAGTGTGTAGTTTAGTGTGGCACAGATTACCATTATGGCCTCAAGTACCAATAATAAGGTGTTTCCTTATTCGAAAATATGAGTTAAATGATCCCTACCATGTTTGTGGTCCCTCAGTGTCAAAACGATAATCTGTGCCAGACACAACTGATGTTATCCTGATAGTACTCTCATAGTACTTGCTGACAGTGTATAGTTTAGGGTGGCACAGATTACCATTGTTTCTTCATGTACCAACCAAAAGCAGTTTTCTCATTCGAAAATATGGAAAAAATACCTGTATCATGTTTGGGGTCCCTCAGTGTCAAAACGATAATCTATGGCAGGCACAACTGATGCTATCCTGATAGTACTCTCATAGTACTTGCTGATAGTGTGTAGTTTATGGTGGCACATATTACCAGTATTGCTTCATGTACCAATCCAAAGCAGTTTTCGCATTCGAAAATATGAAAAAAGGAAAATTACCGTATCGTGTTTGTGGTCCCTCAGTGTACAAACGATAATCTGTGCCAGGCCCAACTGATGTTATGCTAATAGTACTGTCATAGTACTAGCTGACAGTGTATAGTTTAGGGTGGCACAGATTATCATTATTGCTTCCTGTACCAACCCAAAGCTGTTTCCCTATTCGAAAATCTGAGTTAAATGAGCCCTACCATGTTTTTGATGCCTCAGTGTCAAAACGATAAACTGTGCCAGATACAACTGATGTTATCCTGATAGTACTCTCATAGTACTTGCTGGCAGTGTATAGTTTAGGGTGGCACAGATTACCATTATTGCTTCCTGTACCAACTCAAAGCTGTTTCCTTATTCGAAAATATGAGAAATACCATGTTTGTGACCCTTCAGTGTCAAAACGATAATCTGTGCCAGGCACAACTGATGCTATCCTGATAGTACTGTCATAGTACTTGCTGACAGTGTATAGTTTAGGGTGACACAGATTACCATTATTGCTTCATGTACCAACCAAAAGCAGTTTGCTCATTAGAAAATATGAAAAAAAACTATCCGTATAGAGTTTGTGGTCCTCAGTGTGAAAACGATAATCTGTGCCAGGCACAACTGATGTTATCCTGATAGTACTGTCATAGTACCTGCTGACAGTGTGTAGTTTAGGGTGGCACAGATTACCATTATTGCTTCCTGTAGCAACCCAAAGCTGTTTCATTATTCGAAAATATGAGTTAAATGACCCCTACCATGTTTGTGGTCCCTCAGTGTCAAAACGATAATCTGTGCCAGACACAACTGATGTTATCCTGATAGTACTCTCATAGTATTTGCTGGCAGTGTATAGTTTAGGGTGGCACAGATCACCATTGTTTCTTCATGTACCAACCAAAAGCAGTTTTCTCATTCCAAAATATGAAAAAAAATGCCTATATCATGTTTGGGGTCCCTCAGTGTCAAAACGATAATCTGTTCCAGGCACAACTGATGTTATCCTGATAGTACTCTCATAGTACTTGCTGGCAGTGTATAGTTTAGGGTGGCACAGATTACCATTATTGCTTCCTGTACCAACCCAAAGCTGTTTCGTTATTCGAAAATATGAGTTAAATGAGCTCTACCATGTTTGTGATGCCTCAGTGTCAAAAAGGTATTCTGTGCCAGACACAACTGATGTTATCCTTAAAGTAGCGCCATAGTACTTGCTGACAGTGTATAGTTGAGGGTGGCACAGATTACCATTATTGCTGCATGTACCAGCCCAAAGCTGTTTCCTTATTCGAAAATATGAGATAAATGCCCCCTACCATGTTTGTGATCCGTCAGTGTCAAAACGATAATCTGTGCCAGGCACTACTGATGCTATCCTGATAGTACTGTCATAGTACTTGTTGACAGTGTATAGTTTAGGGTGGCACAGATTACTATTATTGCTTCATGCACCAACCAAAAGCAGTTTGCTCATTCGAAAATATGAAAAAAATACCCCTAACGTGTTTGTGGTACCTCAGTGTAAAAACGATAATCTGTTCCAGGCACAACTGATGCTATCCTGATAGTACTGTCATAGTACTTGTTGACAGTGTATAGTTTAGGGTGGCACAGATTACCATTATTGCTTCATGCACCAACCAAATGCAGTTTTTTCATTCGAAAATATGAAAAAATACCCGTATCGTGTTTGTGGTCCCTCGGTGTCAAAACGATAATCTGTACCAGGCACAACTGATGTTATCCTGATAGTACTTCATGCACCATCTCAAAGCTGTTTCCTTATTCGAAAATATGAAACAAATGAGCCCTACCATGTTTGCGGTCCCTCAGTGTCAAAACGATAATGTGTGCCAGGCACAACTGATGCTATCCTGATAGTACTGTCATAGTACTTGCTGACAGTGTATAGTGTAGGGTGGCACAGATTACTATTATTGCTTCATGTACCAACCAAAAGCAGTTTTCTCATTCGAAAATATGAAAAAATACCCATATCGTGTTTGGGGTCCCTCAGTGTCAAAACGATAATCTGTGCCAGGCACAGCTGATGTTATACAGATAATACTGTCATAGTACTTGTTGACAGTGTATAGTTTAGGGTGACACAGATTACCATTATTGCTTCATGTACCAACCAAAAGCAGTTTGCTCATTAGAAAATATGAAAAAAAACTATCCGTATAGAGTTTGTGGTCCTCAGTGTGAAAACGATAATCTGTGCCCGGCACAACTGATGTTATCCTGATAGTACTGTCATAGTACCTGCTGACAGTGTGTAGTTTAGGGTGGCACAGATTACCATTATTGCTTCCTGTAGCAACCCAAAGCTGTTTCATTATTCGAAAATATGAGTTAAATGACCCCTACCATGTTTGTGGTCCCTCAGTGTCAAAACGATAATCTGTGCCAGACACAACTGATGTTATCCTGATAGTACTCTCATAGTATTTGCTGGCAGTGTATAGTTTAGGGTGGCACAGATCACCATTGTTTCTTCATGTACCAACCAAAAGCAGTTTTCTCATTCCAAAGTATGAAAAAAAATGCCTATATCATGTTTGGGGTCCCTCAGTGTCAAAACGATAATCTGTTCCAGGCACAACTGATGTTATCCTGATAGTACTCTCATAGTACTTGCTGGCAGTGTATAGTTTAGGGTGGCACAGATTACCATTATTGCTTCCTGTACCAACCCAAAGCTGTTTCGTTATTCGAAAATATGAGTTAAATGAGCTCTACCATGTTTGTGATGCCTCAGTGTCAAAAAGGTATTCTGTGCCAGACACAACTGATGTTATCCTTAAAGTAGCGCCATAGTACTTGCTGACAGTGTATAGTTGAGGGTGGCACAGATTACCATTATTGCTGCATGTACCAGCCCAAAGCTGTTTCCTTATTCGAAAATATGAGATAAATGCCCCCTACCATGTTTGTGATCCGTCAGTGTCAAAACGATAATCTGTGCCAGGCACTACTGATGCTATCCTGATAGTACTGTCATAGTACTTGTTGACAGTGTATAGTTTAGGGTGGCACAGATTACTATTATTGCTTCATGCACCAACCAAAAGCAGTTTGCTCATTCGAAAATATGAAAAAAATACCCCTAACGTGTTTGTGGTACCTCAGTGTAAAAACGATAATCTGTTCCAGGCACAACTGATGCTATCCTGATAGTACTGTCATAGTACTTGTTGACAGTGTATAGTTTAGGGTGGCACAGATTACCATTATTGCTTCATGCACCAACCAAATGCAGTTTTTTCATTCGAAAATATGAAAAAATACCCGTATCGTGTTTGTGGTCCCTCGGTGTCAAAACGATAATCTGTACCAGGCACAACTGATGTTATCCTGATAGTACTTCATGCACCATCTCAAAGCTGTTTCCTTATTCGAAAATATGAAACAAATGAGCCCTACCATGTTTGCGGTCCCTCAGTGTCAAAACGATAATGTGTGCCAGGCACAACTGATGTTTTCCTGATAGTAGTGTCATAGTACGTGCATACGGTGTATAGATTATGTGGCACAGATTATTGTTTCATGCAATTCGCACCCGACCCCCCCCCCCCCCAACACACACACACACATCCCGAGGCGGGTATAGAGGGTAAAAAAACTACGTAAGTTGACAGAAGGAATTTGTTCATGTAATGCTTTATAGGGGTTCGTCAGCAATAGCTGACGTAGCCCACATACGCACGTTCAGATTGTAGTAATAATAATAATAATATTAACAACTTTACTTAATCTGGGTGGCTTAATTAGCCGCTCCAAGGCTGTATTCCTTGAGGCCCAATTCGACCAGAATTCGAACAAGGAACTGGGAAATAGGAACTGGGAAATACTATAGTTTCCCAGTTCCTTATTCGCGAATAAGGAACTAGGAACTAGGAATTGACTTCAGCCGGGTATGTAACTGGCAGGAAATGTCCCCGTACAGTACTGTGCATTTAAAAATGAACCAGTAACTGGGTACTTATTGGCAGGTACTGTTCAGTTACCAGACGGTACTGCACGGTTACCGTCCGGTTACTGACAAGTTATTCACCTGCTGGTTACCTGACGTCACCTACCAGTTACCATGCAGTAATTATCTGGTAACCGTCCAGTTGCCAACTGAATGGTACTGTCCAGTCACCCAGTGGATGATAACCAGCGGATGCTAGCTGCGCGGTGACTGCACAGTAAACCTGATGGTAACAGGACCTTTCCACCCAGTACTGTTCAGTTGCGAACCGCACAGTACTGGCTGGTGAATATTTCGCTGTGTAGTGTGAATAAATTAAACAATAAATGTTTATATGGATAACTGTTAACGCTTGGATTCTGGTACCACTGCTAATGAGGTATTATTGGATAAGTGTTCAGGACAAGTAATTTGTTTGACTATATTGAGCATGGGCACACCTGTTTGTCTTTAGAATTAAGAATTGTCTCCCTTGAATCGCATGTGTGATTCATTGAAAACTGGGAACAACTGTGCGATTGACACTGGATTGTCGGTTGGCTGCATGCCATCATTGTCGGTCAAAGTCGAACCTGGAATCGTTCTCAGTCAGGTTTAATGCGTGCGTGAAACACTTCGGGTGAGACTACATCGCAAGCCATGTAGTCTCATAATTACCTGTGAAAATTCGCATGGGGTTTTGAATTGTAGTTCTATCGTTACAAGGCTCATCGACACGTGGAGATGAAAACAAAATCACAACTTTAATGTATATCTTAGTCAAGGTGTGCTTTCTTGTTTAACTTAGACAACAATAGCCCCCCTTCGTATCCGAAAATAAGGACACACTTTTACTGATAGCAAGATAAGCTCAAGATAAGTTTTATCCATAACTTGATCTTCGTGATATCTAGTTCAGGAATGGCTGTAGTCTCGAATGGCTGTGTAACCGACTACAACCCAGGTTCTTCCTATACACAATACATCCCACACATTGAACTTCGAATGACATTGCCCAATATCCTAATTGCACACGAAATAAAACGGCAGCGAATAGTAATAAACTATACCTCATTTTCCTCTACATTGGTCCTTCTCGCCGCCTGCCAACTCTCAACACTTAATAATTCCTCGTTCTTGAGATATCATCGTTTAATCACGCCTTCACGGAGTTTTCTGACATATTTTGGTCTCATATTTTGAATGTCTCTGCATAACGAAGATAGCCACGCCCACCTACACGCGCATGCGTTGGACTGTCATCGAACTGACCCGAAAAATCACGCATGCGCCACGGCTTGTTTTCAAAAGACACCGCCATCTCCGGCAAAGTCCGTGCAAGGGAAATTTACATCACTGACAGTTGAATGGCGGTCAGCTGAGTATTCAAATCCCCGAGAATCTTGAACAATTGATGATAACTTAAGAATGAGGGAATACCGAGAGTTCTAACTTGGAGGGAAGTGACAAAAGACTACAAGGAAAATAACGAGGTACATTTTATTATCACCAGCTACTGTGTTCTTGTATGTGCGGCCGTTAAATCTTCCGAAACGCAGGCGTTTCGGAGGTCATAACTTCGTGGTATGAAATGTAAAGGGAAGGAACTACAGCTGTGTAGGGAAGAACAGCCACGCCCACCTACACAGCAAAGGTTCTATAGCTACGTGATATCATACATGATCGTTCAACCAGTTTTGCACTCATTCATTTTCACTTGGTGTATTGAACTCAAACGACTTATTCGGTGGGATTGGTACCAATCTCATATATTTGAAATTTGAAAGTTGCCATTAGAAGTATGACCATTATTTATTTTATGGAGCTGGGTCATAATGATGTTATATGGTTGTTGGACCGATTTCGTTTCTCATGAAGCACGAGCATGCACCTTCAAGAAGATATATACTTGGTATACGTATGGCGGCAAGTTTAAGTAACCCTTTAAGCCTCAATAAATGAGAGTTTTATGTACTGGGTATTAATTTTTGTGCGTCACCGAGTCTTACGGATGATAAAACCAACGTTAATAAATTACAAAACAACACAGGTTCATATACAAGTACTGCTAAACGAATAGTTACACCGGTATCCGAAAAGGTTTTCTTCACAAACATACTAACGGAACAGCCGATATTTAGCCAAGGTTCCCAAACGTACTTACCGTGAGAGAAACAGAATCTGCGTCCGCAGGGATTATATTGGCCCAGTTTACCATTCCATGGGAAAGTACAGACATTTTAATATCTGGGTATGGTTTCTCTGGGCTTCTTCGAGGACTGCGCCCGAAAAAAAATGGTAGATTAAAGGGTTTTTCACAACTTGAGTCGAAAGACGTCATCAGTTTGATGGTTACAAATTTTCCTGTATTTGGCATCGGTCGACCGTCTTGTGTGGACACTTTGAGCTGTGGAAGAAAAGAAAAGAAATATATTTCAGTATCATGGAACGTTTTGTGTTTGTATCTCGAGATCATTGTCGCCAACTGCCCAGGGGAATTTTTGGGGGGATTTCCACCATTTTGGCGTCTTTATGTTTTCGTTTTTGTTGGTTTTTCGTGCACGCGTCGTGTGGATCCAAGCGTCAACCGTTGTTTGAAGGAACAATTTAAAATATCACCTGAATAATTTGCCAGTTACTGTCCCTCGATCTGTAGAAAAGCTGTTTTAGGCAATTAGAGATTTTGTGACATGACGTCGATCAAATTGGGGTCTATTATTGACTGAAAATCATTTCAACTGTCGGAACCCAAGGGATACATGAGTCTGAATTCAGTATAGGTCTATCAGGTCTATTAATTAAGCAAGAGCTGTAAATCTACCTCCACAAAGAGGAGTGGGGAGCCGACAAAATAAAGTTCCCGCCAAATCGACGCAGTTGGATAGATATTTCGCCTGCCTTGTACAGGGAACGAAATTTTATATGATAAATTTATATGTACAGTCACGTCGCCAGTTCCGAGCCAGTGTCAGCTCCGACCCACTTCCCCCAAATTAGTTCATTATCTCATTTATCTTACACCGTTTTGGATGTTAATCAACACCCCTTTTCTGGCTGTGTTATAGATAAGAATTCAGATAAGAACCAGAGACTTTGAGTTTGGTGAATTTATAGCAATATTTGGCTGCAGTATAACTAAGAGATAACCCTTCATACACAAGTACACATGCTAGCTGGATATAAATTAACAGTTGTGTAAACATAAATATAACGTGCACATGTTCAACGTATGCTAAGTAACAGATAAAGCGTCAAGGTCTCCAGGCAAAACTGTGGGATAATTTGCCAAGTGTAAACTAAAATTATCGTGAAAAAAGCCACAACGTCATAAAGACCACAAATAATATTTCACTAATAGCTCTGCTGGTACACATCATCGAACCATGTTTAAGAAGCCGTGAGTTCCAGGAACATCCACTCAAACACTAGCAACAGTTGATTATAAAATGTAGATGTAGCAGACCGACAGACAGACAGAAAGACAGATACAAGAGAAGAAAGGACGGACAGAGTAAAAACTCCATTTTTGAAGTCTTCCCAACATAATCATCTCACCCCAGGAATACTTACGTAAGCATGATACCACAATCCTGGTTTGAAGTTTTTCGAGTTTGCTGGCAGCCATTCCAGTTTGAATTCCTTTTCGAAGTATCTCACGGTGTTAGACCCATTGCGAGTGTTACCTGTGAGAGACTCGGTAACGTTGGCTTCTACTCGAATTGTCCATCTATTCAAGGTATTTCCAGCAGTGCTCACTCCACCACAATTAGTCAAACGTACTAACTGTGACATGGGCACCCTGAAAGGCGTTTTTCCAGTGAGCTGCCCAATAAAAAAAAATAAAAAAATTACGCAAGTCATTTACATGTGGATATCAGGATGAATAAACAATTAATGCTATCTGGCTTTAATTTTAAGACCAGTTTGATCGGATGAAATCTGACATATTCTGTGCTTTATTGGGACACCAGAATGTGTTATCCTAAAATAACTGATACCAATAACCCCTGCTGTTTTGCGCGAGAATTGGCTAGTGACGTCAAATGGGGTCGGCTCCAGCTACTGACATATGTTAACTCAATGTAAACTGCACACATATATCAGAATATAATCGACCAAAACTCTGCAAATATCTATTCGACTTTAATTCTGTTTAGTCATTATTTATCCTGAAGGGATGGCCGTTTCAGAAATGATATCATTTTAAATCATTGTAAAATATTTACCTGAAAAGATGGTGTCAACTTCCGGGACATTTTTGCGATATACCCACGCTCAATTTTTTGTTTTCATTTTCCTTAAAAGCGCCTCCATAAACTACTTACCCATTTATATATTTCTCATCTAGAGTACTATAAGATTTTGAAAATATAAATCTGATTTCTGTATCTTGTAATGTTTAAAAGAAAACGTGTATAAGATCATATTCGGCGAAAAAGTTCCAGGAGCCGAGCGGAACATTCTGTGACAAGCCGTTGAAAGTTGCTGACACACGACACACATGTAAATCAGAATATAATCGAACATTAAAATTTAAAGATGTTATCGCAGGACTACGGAAAAATAATGTTTATTTTGGAAAGTATAGGCTGCCGAAATTATTGAAAAATGCATTACTTTTTAGTTGGGATTCTTTTTTCAGCGTACGTACATGGTCACGATACGTCAAGGACCAGATATGTGTCAACTACAAGTTCAGTAAACCTATGCCTTACCGTTCTTAAGATATGATGGTAATACGTAATTAGGGTCAAATCGAGCAACTTGCCACAATGAACCAGAATGCGTCAGTTTCATTGATTTTCCATGGGTTTCTGCTATGTGATCACGTGTGTGATGGAAGTTTGGTACTCCGGATAAGGTGGAGGTGGACTGACGTACCGGATACAGACGAACAAGATGACGACAATACCCCCATGTCAAGTTTGGTCCAGGGATAAAAACGTATCCTGGTCATGAAGGATAATCTGGAGACGAATCAGTTCATTAAGACGGTCATACCTGGAAGGGTAATAGTTCAACAATTGGCTCTTTACATGTTCTGAAACGAGACCAGCGATTGTTTCTTATCCTCATGTTCACAGTTCCTTCCACGCTTTTGCCAAATGTGTACCTACAAAATACACATTCTGATACATTATTCATCAGTACTATAGGAAATACACATGATATATTATAGATAATTGATATAACAATTCCACAGCATGATACATTATTCATCATTGTTACAGGAAATACAAATTTCGTTATATTAGTATTTATCGTTGTAATTGAACAGAATAACCATAATATAGTTACATTGTGTCCCAGCTACCACTAATGAAAATACACATCACTATACATTATTCGTCAGCACTGTAGAAAATAACAACATGGTACATTATTCATCAGCACAGTAGAAAATACACAAGTTTCTTCATCAGCACTGTAGAAAATACACAACATGGTACATTAATCATTAGCACTGTAGAAAATAGAGAACTTGATGCATTATTCATTAGCAATGTAGAAAATACACAACTTCGTGTATTATTCATCAGCAACGTAGAAAATACACAAGTTGGTGCATTCTTCATCAGCACTGTAGAAAATACACAAAATGGTACATTAATCATTAGCACTGTAGAAAATACAGAACTTGGTGTATTATTCATCAGCAACGTAGAAAATACACAACTTGGTGCATTATTCATCAGCACTGAAGAAAATAAACAACTTGGTGCATTAACAACAGGGGTGAGTGACTAGAATTTCGCTTTGAACAATATTTCAGCTATATCACGACGAACCAACTAAGCATCACCCAGCCAAGTTGCGTTCCTGCTACTTCAAAGAAGAAATCTTTGAAGCAGCATGGAACCAGACACCCTCCATTCACCCTATAAAACACTGAGGACAGCACACAAGACAGTCAGGGCGCGTACATGGTGGAATAAAGACAAGTGCACCATGCTACAGTGCTAGACATCACGTTATCAAGTTCCTGTTGCTTCTCAGCAAAATGCATTGAAGCAACAGGAACCCAACCCAGCTAACCATCCGCCATGGTGCATTATGCATCAGCACTGTAGAAAATAACAACTTGGTGCATTATTCATCAGCACTGTAGAAAATACACAACATGGTGCATTATTCATCAGCACTGTAGAAAATACACAACATGGTGCATTATTCATTAGCACTGTAGAAAATACACAACATGGTGCATTATTCGTCAACACTGTAGAAAACACACAACTTGGTGCATTATTCATCACCACAGTAGAAAATCACAACTAGGTGCATTATGCATCAGCACTGTACAAAATACTCAACTTGGTGCATTATTAATCAGCAGGCAGAAAATACACAGCTAGGTGCATTATTCATCAACACTGTAGAAAATACACAACTTGGTGCATTATTCGTCAGCACTGTAGAAAATACACAACATGGTGTATTATTCATCAGCACTGTAGAAAATAGACAACATGGTGCATTATTCGTCAGCACTGTAGAAAATACACAACTTGGTGCATTATTCATCACCACAGTAGAAAATCACAACTAGGTGCATTATGCATCACCACTGTACAAAATACTCAACTTGGTGCATTATTCATCAGCACTGTAGAAAATAAACAATTTGGTGCATTATTCATCAGCACTGTAGAAATCACACAACTTGGTGCCTTATTCATCAGCACTGTAGAAAATACACAACATGGTGCATTATTCATCAGCACTGTCGTAAATACACAACATGGTGCATTATTCATCGGCATTGTAGAAAACGCACAACTTGATGCATTATTCATCACCACTATAGAAAATACACAACTTGGTACATTATTCATCAGCACTGTGGAAAACTCACAACTTGATGCATTATTCATCAGCACTGTGGAAATACACAACTTGGTGCATTATTAATCAGCACTGTAGAAACTACACAACATGTTGCATTATTCATCAGCACTGTAGAAAATACACAACATGGTGCATTATTCATCAGCACTGTAGAAAAAACACAACTTGGTGCATTATTCATCACCACGGTAGAAAATCACAACTAGGTACATTATGCATCAGCACTGTAGAAAATACACAACTTGGTGCATTATTCATCAGCACTGTAGAAAATACACAACTTGGTGTATTATTCATCAGCACTGTAGAAAATACACAATTTGATGTTTTATTCATCAGCACTGTAGAAAATACAAAACTTGGTGCATTATTCATCAGCACTGTAGAAAATACACAACATGGTGCATTATTTATCAGCACTAGAAAATACACAACATAGTGCATTATTCATCAGCACTGTAGAAAATACAAAACTTGATGCATTATTCATCAGCACTATAGAAAATACACAACTTGGTGCATTATTCATCATCACTGTTGAAAATACATAACTTGGTGCATTATTCATCATGTTGCAATTATCTACATGATGCTGCACTAATAATCATTACTATAGAACAATGCAAACGATTCTGCGTTATTCATCATCGCCATAGAAAACACCGTGCTACAATAGTCTCTATTCACGGTTTCACCATGAACACGCATGATTCTATGAGCCTGAAGAGAGTACATGTAACCCTGCATTATCAGACGATAACCTAATCCTATATTAAAGTTTCGAGGTCGGTGTGCTACGAATTTTAGTCCACTACTAAAGTTTCATCCTAGCTATATTTCTTTCCAAATTGGAAGTGCACCGTGCTGCAATAATCTCAATCTCAATTTCACAGGCTTTGCCATACATGAAGTATCAATTTTCATTGTTTAGGTTCATAAGCCTTAAACCCGTCCTTCGGACGGGAACATCAACAATTATAGTCCCTTTCCTACCCCCAACATGGGATCTGTCTCAGAGTCCACCCTATAACGACAGATGGCTCTAGTGGGTGATAATGCGTATTGATAAATTTTTCTCAATTTTGAGTTGCTCTCAATGACCCAAAAGAAAGAAAAAAATTCAATCCTCAGACAAAAATGTTCCTGACCCACAATGCGTTTTTGGGCAGTGATGCTGACAAAGTTTCACGACCTTTAAATAAAACATGAGGGTGAGACTCACAAAACCCCTCGGTTTCCCCCAAGTATATGAGAAATATGCTGAGAATGCCCAACATATTATGGCTATACTAATCATCCAGAATTGTTCTTCTTAGATAATATCATCAATTCTGCAGATATAACAGCTACATTCAAGAATATATATCACAAAATCATATCTAGATTGATACACAAAAAAGGGCCATAACTCTGTAAAATAAGGGCCGAAACGAATATTTTTTAGAGGCTTGTAGGATACAATTAGATAAATAAGTTTCCCAAATTTGATAGCTGTATTGAGCACAGTTATTGAGATATAACTGGTTACATTTAAGTATATCCAAGATTAGTACACACGAAAAGCTGCATAACTCCATAAAATAATGGCCGAGACGATGATTTTTTTTGTACGCTTCTAGAATATAACTAGATAAATAAGTTTCCAAAGTTAGCAGCTGTACCGAACACGGATCTACAGATATAACTTCTACAGATATAACTTGATCACAGATCGGATATTTATACATACGAAAGGGGCATAACTCCATAAAATATGTGCAGAGACAACTAATGTTTTTGTAGGCATCTAGACTATAACTGGATAAAAAAGTTTTCTAATAATTCGGTAGCTGTACCCAAACACAAATATTTGGCATACATTGTCGAGTGTCAATTGAATATATTACAAGGGAATGATCAGAAGATTTTCGATAATAAGTATGTATATCAGGGTACTCTTCCTCTAAATCCCAATTTGTGTCTAACTCCCCCTCATCAATATTATTATGCGCTTTATAAAACAAATGGGGAAAAATTATGTGGACCCTCACTGCCACCACGTTAAGTTTATCCATGACTCGTGGCATCTAGGAGTATGGAATTCAGATAGATCCAAGTTTCACATTTTCCACGCCGCCCAGTCCAGATAAAGTCAAAAAAGCTATAATATGGACCATACTCACTTTGCCTCGATTGTTCCACTCAGTTCCTGGTCACGTGTGAGTCCAAACGGAGGAAGTTCGATGTTTACCTCAAATTTGGGCAAAACTGTAAGAGAAGTATTAAGGCATGATAAGGTGATATTGTTAAGTTAGAATCTGCAGTATAGTATATCTGTCCTAGCGTGTAAAGCGCAATGAAGCACAAAACGACTGGTTCGCCCTGTAACACCCATTGTAGTCTTGTATATCAATGCCTTTAATGATGAATATAAATGGCGTTTGCATTTCGGTTGTGATTCTGTGCTATTAAGAATTTGGCTACGTTTCAAATCATGCCCGTTATGTTAATGAGGCAGGGACATGCGTACTTTTGACTGTTTGAACTGACCGGGTCTTGCGCCGTGGACAGGTTGCTGACGTGGGCGTGCCCATATTTGCACTTTTGAAAAACCGCGCGCCGTGATTTGACTGACGAGACCCAGATCATCAACAGCACCAACCCCCTCACCAATCTAGCCCCAGAACTCACTTTTACTGCGAAAAGTAACCTCTGGCCTAGTGGATTTCTGGGAGCGGAAACGGAAACGTCGCACCTGTCGTTTACTGTCTTATTTGTTCTACATTTTATGTGTTTTGTACTCTGTCCCGATTGGTATGCTCAGTACAATAAAAAATCTAATTTTCGGCGGAACCAATCTCGCATTCGTCTATTTCCGTATTGGCGGAAATTAGCCCAGTTGCTCAGTTCTGGGGATAGATTGCTATTATTAAACTAAACATGGAAATAGTTTTGTATAATTTGAATGAATTATGTTCGTTTGGTAAAATTAACTTCATTTCACAATAAAATGCGACCGGATCTCGATTATCAAAGGCACTATTTCGTAGCCGACTCACTGCGTGATCGTCATACGCTCCCCACCGGTGGGGATTTGTACGTTCTATGTGAGAGGCTCGAATACGGAAGTAGCCGAACGTGAGATTGCCCCCTCACTGGGGAATAGCAATACCCCAGCCGCCAGTCAAATTGTTTGGACCAACCACTCCACTGTGGCACAATAATGCCCCAGCCACCAGTCAGACATTTGGACGGGATTCTGGCTCGAGCATCACACTGCCGGAAGTCACATCATATAGAGTAATACCGTAGTCCAACCTGTAACCATCTGGGCCATCTATACGCGGTAAGACTGACCCTGGGATCGTGTGTATCCATTTCAGACTACTTTCGGCAACTGCTAGAAGGAATTTCCATAAATCAATACCACGTGACTTCGTCAGCCAATCAGCTAAAGTCTACCGACGTAACCCCAACGTAACCCGCCATTTTCGAGTCATGTGATGATCTACTTGTTCAAAATTACAGATCTACCACACCTCTTGGATGATACGAAAGTTATTCATACCTATATATTTTGTAAGCCCAGGCAATATCTGTTTCCAGGGTATGTATGAAAACCTGTAATTCATCAGAGTTTTCGAGTCTGTTCTCCGCCGGATGAAGGCCGAACAGAATCCGGTAAAACACCGGATATCGCTCCACAATAATGGAGACACACGATTCGCAAGCCATGTTATGGATGGCAAAGTGTACGCAAATGACCGTAGTCGGGTTCCCAACTCCCATCATGCTTCACGAGTTTCCCGTGCATCATGGGAGCTGGGTACCGGACTAAGTAAAACCGACGTTTGTCGAACATTCCGATTACTTTTCAATTCTGCATTATACCTCCGTTGACCTATCGTTAAATGAAGGATCGATATATCATTTATCCGGTGTGTATGGGTAGAGCATATGAAAAGTAGTTCGCTCATGTGCTAAACTAAAGGGGTTGTTCGGTCATATTCAAACTGAACTGTGTGGGCGTGAGATTTTCCCTGTACGTCATAGCTAAGTCGTAAGGTCATCTTCCGCTATTCGAGGCAGGGTCATAGTGGCGTAAGACTGTGAAATGGAGCATGCGCTGTGGGCAGATTGTTCTCGGGCAGGAGCACACTGCCGGAAGTGACATTATGTATAGTAAAGCGATATTTCCGGAACGTTTCGATTACTTTTCAATTCTGCATTATAGCTCTGTAGACCTACGTTCCGAGGGAAATAGTGTTGCTGCATACCCAAATGCACGACCGAGGGCTACAAAATTTCTCACCGACTCACTCACCACTCGGAGATTCATGTACATGTATTCTGCCCTAAGACACATCGACTCTGCTATCTTTTGCAAGTCCTGGCCCAACTTCCGGAGACGCATCTTGCCCTGAGACACATCGACAATGCTGCATGCCCTGACCCAACTCCCGGAGACGCATCCTGCCCGAGCATATCGATTGCCGGTTGAGTTAACCCTTATTTTGAAATTCAGAAAATCGCACGACTGTGGGGTCATATAAAATCCGATGTTGCTATAAAATTACGAATTTCTAAAAACAAATCGTTATTTCATGCATTTGTCAGACATAGGTGGTCAGCAGTTTCAAAAGAATCTACGATTTTCGGGCTTATCGGTGAAACCCAAGAGCTACAATACAAACATATTTTTTAGAGAACTAAACGTCCTTACCGAATTCCTCGACGCTGAAAAATCTGTTGATCACTTGCCCCTGTGAATGAGAACGATATGGAAATATCGTTAACAGCGATAGACGAAATATGTTTCTCTGACAATTTCATTATAAATCTTTTATTAAGGGTGCCTGTTAATCGTATATACTACAGAGTATAGGTGTCAAGGTTACAAGATGGACGGATGAATATATTTTTCTCCACTGGAAAACCCGCTCTGTTCCAATCTGATTAAAACTGAGACTTAATAACCACTCATCTATCGCTAATTAATAGCTGGGACAGACTGGCGACAAACCACAGTCCAACTTCAACGGGCGAATAGATGCTTATCCGAGCAAATAATAATCTTCGATGATTGCTCATGGAGAGCAAGAACTTCATCAGCCGCTTGGGTTGGATTTTTCTGCGCCTCGTTCACTACAGAAATAATCGGATAGGCACCTATTCGCCCGTTGAAGTTGGACTCTGATTGGTCGCCAGTCTGACATGCGCGACAGATGTAAGATACAGACTGTCCCGGATCTTATGTCCGATAGAGGAGCGGTTATTAAGTCTGAGTTTTACTCAGATTGGTTCTGTAATATAGATTGGAATTCGTCGAAAATCGAACGGGATCATTCTGTATCTCAGAAATACAATTGAACATAGGTTATAACATGTAATGGACGGGTAAACCTAATTCTCCGTCAGCTGTGATTGTTTATATTATAATGACTTGCAATGCATATTGTAATATAAATCCATGGGTATGTGAAATTCTTGTGCTAGTAAGTAGTATAGTAAGTGGATATAGACTCGTATTTTACCGGGGGAGATAACTCTTTGTAGCGCTAGGTGGCGTTGAGGTTTGTGGAGGTCACAGGGCGGTCAAGTGGACAATAGTTCCGACAGGTGGCGCCACCAGGGTGACGTCACTTCCCATCTCTATGTGGCATGTATTCCTCCGCGGTCTGACGGTGAGGCGGTCTGCTTCCGCGGACAGAAAGTAGTCCCAAATACGTGGTCTACAATAGGGGCCTGTATTATACAATATACGGGGAAAATGCCTGTATGGGGAAAGGGGGTGGTCATTTATTTTGGGGGCTTTACTATGGGTTGTTTGGTCTTGTTTTTCACGTCTCGCCACAAAAAACACGATTGGAAGGGTCTCGGAGGTAAGCGGTGATATTTTTTTAAAAGTACTGGGTAGGTCTGTATATAGCCCCATACTGGCTATGGTGGAAACGTCCGTACTGGAAAATTCACACATGTTCATTGCGATATGGGTTGTTTGGTCTTATTTTTCACGTCTCGCCATGTAGAACACGATGGGAGGTGTCTCGGAGGTAAGCGGTGAAATTTTTCGAAAAGTACGGGGTAGGTCTGTATATAGGCCCATATAGTGAACCTAATCCTCCGTCGGCAAGTGTGACAACATTCCCCCATCCGTCCTCGCCCGAACCAACCCAACCCAATTTGACCGAAGGTATGGGTAAATGGTTCAGCTGTGATTGGTTAAATTATAATGACTTGCAATGCATATTGTAATATAAATCTATGGGTATGTGAAATTCTTGTGCTAGTAGTTCATTGTAAAAGATTCACTGATCTTACGTTGGCAGTGCTGCGGATCTTCCAATTCCCCAAGACTGGTTGGTCGGAAAGTGTGATATCTCGGGCATTTATGTTTGATTCATCCTGAACATTGAGCCATTGTTTGATTTTGTTGCTGTTGGGATCCTGAAACCAAATAAATTACGATAATTGTGATAGGATAGCAACCTGGATTGGATATAGCATTCGATTGGATCTACTTCGGCACCATGGTGGTGCGATGGGCACTAAAGTGTACGGTGGGATCTATAGTGGTACGATGGCTACTATAGTGGAAGGGTATATTGGTAGGACGGTACGATAATGGTAGATGGGTAAGGGAGGGCGGGGAGACTTGGGAAGGGGTGAAGTGGGTCACTTACATTATATCCATTATCTACAAATTAATCAGGGACAAGTTAATGTTCACGTGCTGTCCAATTCTTCCCTGTCAATATGTGGGAGGTCTAGACCAGATACGAGCGAGTATGCTTTTGTTTTTGGTGTTTCAGTGTCGAAAAAGCGTTTTTGTCGAAGTCACAATGATTCACCTTGGAGTAGTGATATCAAACGTTCGAAAACCTGTTAAACTGGAACACGTGCCATGGAGTGTCCGTCAAGAATACCGATTGTTAATTCACGGAAGTTACCACGGCATTAAAAAAAAATAGGGCCGTGTTTGCAAATTATACCCTTGGGGAGAGTTGGGAAATAAGTGCCACATCTCTCTGACGGGTGGTTAACTTCTGTCCCATATGTTCCATTTGTACATTTACGTGTTGTTATCGCTTTTCCTATCGGCCAGATGAGGTCAGTAATTTGTTCTTATCATAAACAAATGTGCTGAAAGTTCTTGTTAGTTGTCATTGTTGTACTATAGCGGTACGATGGGTATATATTATGTCGGTGCGATGGACAGTATATTGGTACAATGGGTTCTATATTGGTACGATGAGCACTATAGTGTTTCGATCGGCACCACGATGGTACGATGGGCTCTACAGTGGTACAATGGACAGTGGCGTTGATACTGTGGGCACTATAGTGGTACGGTGAAACTATTATGATATGACGGGCACTATAATGGTATGTTGGGCACCTAGTGATAACATAGGTACTATGGTCACCATAGTGATACGATGGGCATCAGAGTGTTATAATGGGCACAATTTAGTGGTACGATTGGCATTATAGTGGTACAATGGCAAATATAGTGGTACGATGGACAATATAGTCGTACAATGGACAGTATATTGGCACGATGGACACTATAGTGGTACTATGGTTTCTTTTTAATAAACAAATGTGCTGAAAGTTCATGTTATAGTTATCATTTTGTACTAAAGTGGTACGATGGGTATTATGTCGGTGCGATGGACAATATATTCGTACAATGATAAGATAAGCACCATAGTGGTATGATGATCACCACAGTGGTGCGTTGGACACCATAGTGATACGGTGGGCACTATAGTGGTACGGTAAAACTATTATGATACGATGGGCACTTTAATGGTATGATGGGCACCTAGTAGTAACATGGGTACTATTCTGGTACGATGATCAACATACTGGTACGATGGGCATTATAGTGGTATGATGGGAGTTATATTGATGACGCTATAGTGTTACGATGGACAATATTATGGTACGATGGGCCCTATAGTGTTATGATGGCCACTATAGTTGTATGATGGGCACAATTTTGGTATGGTGGGAACTATAAGGCACGATGGGTACTATATTGGTACGGTGGGTACTATAGCGGCACGGTGGGAACTATAGTCGTACGATTGGCACTATAGTGGTACAATGGCCAATATAGTGGTACGATGGGCAGTATAGTCGTACAATGGACAGTATATTGGAACGATGGACACTATAGTGGTACTATGGCTACTTTTCAATAAACAAAATTCATATTAGTTGCAATTTTTATACTATAGTGGTACGATGGTTACTATGTTGATACGATGTACAGTATATTGGTACAATGGAGTCTAAATTGGCACGATGAGCACTACAGTGGTAAGATAGGCAGCATAGTGGTACGAGGGAACCATAATGATACGATGGGCATTATACTGGGACGATGGGCACTATAGTGGTGCAATGGCCAATAGATTGATGCGATGGACACGTACGATTGGTACGTTTATGGTATGGTGGGCCGCTAACCCGGGGCTAGGGGCCGTATGAACCCATGTACTTCAAGATCCTCATGGTACTCATACAAACAGTCACAATCAAAGCGTGACTGAGATACATCATTCTTTAGATGACGACTTTACAACGAATATTATGGATTAAGAATACTGATCAGCGATACGGATTTGATATTTTTGGAACATCATGATGTCTTGCCGGCATCATTGAAAACTGTTGACCGCTTCTCTCTTGCAGGAAACAAGCATATGTTTATGTATACTATGATTGTCTTTTTGAATTTGGTGCTAATACTGTTATATGGAATATGGAATAGGTCTTTGGATTATGGACGCGGATATTCTCTAATGGACGACGGCTGGATTATGAATGACGGACTAGACGCTTGTAATTTTAACCTGTGTATGCCTGGATTCTGCTGGTGGACAAGTTGTCCCCGAGGCCGGGCCTCTGCACACCCAACACTCATAATGGATACAATACAAAGAAATAATATTAAGACAGACCCGAGGAATCTTAGTGCAGGTTTCTCGGCCGAGTCTCTAATAGTTCGAAATGCACTAAGACCTTTTTCAATCCAAATGACAGATATATTTCTGACAGCAAAGCAAGGCCACGACATCAAACCTTGTAATATTGCGCTTGATGATTGTTTAGCACTGAATTCTACATGTAATAATTTCAAAATTTCTAAGTGTGGACATCGTGGATGTCTCACGTGTCCACTCTTTAATACGCCAGCTTCATTTAGTTCCGCGTTAACTGATAATTCATATTCTGTTAACTCGTATGTTGATCTTAGTTGTTCTACTAGAAACTGTATTTATTTAGTTTCCTGTAAGAAGTGTGGTCAACAGTATGTTGGCAAGACCACCCAAAGACTCCATCTTAGGGTGAACGGTCACAGAAAATCCGTTAGGAAAAAGCAATTGCTTATAGGTAGACACATTTCTGGACCCGACCATGGCTGGGATAACTTTAGTATTCAGATCATAGACGTCGTCTATCCATCTACTAAGGATTCCCCCTTTGGATTTGAGAGAAAAATCCGAGAGCGGGAATTATTCTGGATGCTAGAACTTGGGTCAGTGATTCCGTTTGGTTTAAATGATAATGTCAGTGGGTTCGGCAATGCTACAAACCGCCGTTCAAATATATCCAACATTACCCAACTATTTAAACCCCATCAACGGAGACAACGCAGCCATGGTTGGTGAAAGTTTAATAGTTCGATGATTCGCGATCATATCACTTTAAATTACTTAGTGGGTTTAACTAACGCACCCAATAGTATACATAGCTTACGTACAGTTCTGTATGCGTTACCTCTGAGAGCTTTAAATCAAATAGCCAGAGATATACAACAATCTGCGTCTTCAGGAAATATAATACCATCACAAATCAGTAAAGTATGTCAAGATATAGCGTATTTTCGGTTGTATCGTCCAGTGAACATAATCGAAACATCTCAAGATCGGCTTTTCTTGAAACTCAACTACTTAGATAAAGGACTGGACATCATTAATTTACCTCGAATCCTGAATGATCCAGAGGTACGCAACGCTGTACCAAACTATTTCAAGTTCACAGAACCTCCTTGCATTTCATATAAGTATACTAAATCTATAGCCACCAAAATATTCAATTACTCCAATGCTGTCAAGGAGTTTGACTGGAACTTATGCGTCAGGAGGCTATAGTTGTGATTGTGAATTGTCGAACTTTATCTATACACCATGCAAACATATTGTGACTGGTGACCTTGATGTGGTGAGTGATAAGGATCTGAAATTACTCCTGATGAAAGGACCTAAATGTAGAGAGACAGGAAGAATAAATATGAAGGCCGACCAGAAGATAGTGCTGTCTGCATTAGAACAGTACGTTACTGATTGGTCTAAGCGAGAAAAAGTTGAACCTACAGTATTCGCTGATTGGCTGGACCTCACCAAGAGCAAGGTCGTTGAAACAATCCGCCATATTGACAGAAGTACTCTTCCCCAAGTAAAACAAGTACTGAGAAACCTTAATTCGCAAGAAGTTCTAGCGAATCTCCAGAGTAAATTCGTCATAGTCCCAGCAGACAAAGCTCCGAATAATATAATATTCATATGTAAATATTACTATTACCAGGTGCTGGTTAAAGAATTGAGTGTAGACATATCTTCATCAAATACGTCTACGTACTCCCAAACTGAATTTACTCTGGAAGATTTATTTAACAATCACAAAAAGTTTCTCAGGGAAAGAGGTATTTGTCTTCCTACCAATCATAACGACATACCAAAAATATACTGGACTCCCAAAATGCATAAATCACCATACAAAGCTAGATTCATAGCTGGTTCTAGAAGCTGCACCACCAAGCTTCTTTCAACCCTATTGACGAGGGCCCTTCAGGAGGTAAAAGCATTTTGGGAAAGGTATTGCGCCACTATTTCTATGAACTCTGGCGTTGAATGTATGTGGATATTGAAAAACTCAAAATGTCTTACGGAAGAACTTGATGCCAAAGGTCACATACCGTACAGACATGTATCCACATGGGATTTCTCGACTCTCTATACTACAATCCCTCATCAGGACCTTATTGACCGTATAAGTTCATTAATAGTATCTGTGTTCAAGAAAACTGATCGTAGATATATTAATGTCGGAAGCCATAAAGCATTCTTTAGCTCTACTACATACAAGAGATATCATTCATGGATGTTTCTTTGTTTATAGAGTTGCTTGAATTTCTCATTAAAAATATCTATGTGAAATTTGGCAACGCAATATATCAACAGCATATAGGTATTCCAATGGGTACTAATTGCGCACCCCTGTTGGCTGACCTGTATCTGTTCTTTTATGAATATGACTATATGCAGGCGCTTTCAAAAACCGATCCATTCAAAGCCCGTTCCTTCTCATTCACCAAACGCTATATAGACGATCTTCTCGCTGTGGATAATCGCTATATAAATGTCGCAGTGAAGGATATATATCCACCTTCACTGGATTTGAAGGAAACTACAGATAGCCCTACAGGCACATCTTATTTAGATCTCTATCTCTATAAAATGAAGCGGGCATTCTCTCTCGTCGACTTTATGACAAAAGAGATGATTACAATTTCGACATCGTAAACTATCCCTTTCTGGATAGTAATATTCCAGTGGGACCTGCATATGGCGTATACATATCTCGCTTAGTAGCATTTGCTAGATCCTGTGTTTGATGTGATGATTTTAATCAACGTCACAAAACAGTGTTGCAGAAACTTATAAAACAGGGCTATTCCACCAAGCGCCTCCACTCAAAGTTTCTCAAATTTGGCGATACATATCGCATGCTGATAGCAAAATACGGACGTAGCGTGCAAGATCTATGGCGCTACGTTTCGTAACTTGTCTTATTCCGCTTAACCCGGGGCTAGGGACCGTATGAATCCATGTACTTCAAGATCCTCATGGTACTCATATGAACAGTCACAATCAAAGCGTGACTAAGATACATCATTCTTTAGATGACGACTTTACAACGAATATTATGGATTAAGAATACTGATCAGCGATACGGATTTGATATTTTTGGAACATCATGATGTCTTGCCGGCATCATTGAAAACTGTTGACCGCTTCTCTCTTGCAGGAAACAAGCCTATGTTTATGTATACTATTATTGTCTTTTTGAATTTGGTGCTAATACTGTTATATGGAATATGGAATAGGTCTTTGGATTATGGACGCGGATATTCTCTAATGGACGACGGCTGGATTATGCATGACGGACTAGACGCTTGTAACTATATTGGCACGATGGGTACTATATTGGCACGGTGGAAACTATCATGTTACGGGGGATCTCGAGTCGTACGATGGGTACTACAGTGGCACGATGGGGACTATAGTGGTACGGTGGGAACAAATATATTGGTACGATGGGCAACACAAAGGTACGATGAGCACCATAGTGGTAAGATGGCCGCTACAATTGCATCTTGGGTACTATAGTGGTACAGTAAAAACTATAGTGGTAAGTTGGGTACAATAGTGGTACGGTGAGCACTACGTAGAACGTTGGGTAATATAGTGATATAGGTAATATAGTGATACGATGGGCACTATTATGGTACGATGGACACTATATTGGTATGGTGAGCACCACAATGGTACGATGAGTACTATAGTGATAAGGTGGGAACCATAATGGTACGATGAGCACTACAGTGGTACGATGGGCACAACAGTGGTACGTTGGGCACCATAGTGATAAGGTGGGCACTATGTTTGTATGGTGAATCTATTATGATACGATGGGCACTATAATGGTATGCTGGGAACCTAGTGGTAACATGGGTAATATTCTGGTACGATGCTCACAATAGTGGTACGATGGGCATTATAGTGGTATGATGGGAATTATTTGGCACGATTGGTACTATGTTGGTTCGATGGAAACTATAATGGTACGGTTGGATCTATTGTGGTACGATGGGTAGTATAGTGGTACGTTGGGAAATATAGTGGTACAGTGGGAGCTAATATAGTTGTACGATGGGCAACACAATGGTACGATAGGCACCATAGTGGTACAATGGGCACCATAGTGGTATGATGAGCACCTTAGTGATAGGATGAGCACCATAGTGGTTTGATTTCACCATAGTTTTACAACGGCACTATATTGGTACGATGGGCACTATTATGGCGCGATGGACACTATATTTGTATGATGGGCACTATTATGGTATGGTGGGAGCTATATTGGCATGATGGGCACTATATTGTTACGGCGGAAACTATAATAGTACGGTGGGAACTATATTGGTATGGTGGGAACTATGGTGGTGCGATGGGTAATATAGTGGTACGGTGGGAACTAGTGATACGTTGGGATCTAATATAGTGGTACGATGGGCAACACAATGGTACGATTGTCACCATAGTGGTATGATGAACACTACAGAGGTATGATGGGCACCATGGTGATTCGATATCACCATTATTGTATGACGGCACTATATTGGTACGATGGGCACTATTATGGTACGATGAACACTATATTGGCACGATGGGTACTGCATTGGTACGGTGGACACTATAATAGTACGGTGGGATGTATAATCGTACGATGGGTACTTTTATGGCACGGTGGGAACTATAGTAGTACGGTGGGAACTATAGTGGTACGATGGGTAATATAGTGGCACGGTGGGAACTATAGTGTTACGGTAGGAGCTAACATAGTGGTACAATGGGCAACACAATGGTACGATAGGCACCATAGTGGTACGATGAGCACTACATTGGTACGCCGGACACTATATTGGTACGATGGGCACCATAGGGGTATGATGAGCACTACATTGGTACGCTGGACACTATATTGGTACGATGGGCACCATAGTGGTATGGTGGACACTATGTTGGTACGTGGGCACCATAATGGTATGAGGGGCATCATAGTGGTACAATGGACACCATTGTACGATGGATCCTATAGCGCTACGATGGGCTCTATTATGATATGATGGGCACTATATTGGTATGATGGACACTATATTGGTACGATGGGCAGCATAGTGATACGATGGGGACTATAGTGGTACGGTGAGCTCTGATGCAGATTTATTCCGATAAGAGAAGTGACATAGGCACATATATTTCAATATCAGTCATCTACAAATTCACAAGCTGTCAGTAGATTAATAGACAATAAACGGATAGATTAATGTCAATAAATTAACCATGACAATTAGGTATCATTATTCTGAGCAAAAGGATTTCAGAGGAAATAGCTTGGTAAAGTTGTTGTGGTCCCCATGCAGTAATTTGGGTTTCATAGGGTCAACCAAGTAAATAACACAAGAACGAATGTAGTTAAGAAATAAACTTACAAAGATCTCAATGTTGAACGTTCCATCAAACGGCTTAAGATCCGGATATACAGCGAAGGTACGAAGGTGAACTAGAATATAGAGTAAAAACATCATATATTTGATACCGCTATCAAAACCTTTATGCATTGGTCATTGTCTGCACTGTCTGTACCATACATTGACCCTTGTACTTCATTTGCTGTACTGTTCATACTGCACATTGGCCTTTGTACTCCACTGGCTGGACTGTCACTGCATTACACTGACCTATATCGTCATTGTTTGCACTGTCAGTGCCGTACGCTAACATTTGTACTTCATTGGCTGGACTGTCAGTGCCATACACTGACCTTTATACGTCCTCGTCTGCAGCGTCAGTGTCGTACGCTGGCATTTGTACTTCATTGGCTGCACTGTCAGTGCCTCACACTGGCCTTTTTACTTCACTGGCTTCGCTGTTCCATGGAGGTAAAAGACAGATTTGAGAGAGCTGTGTCTCCTCGTCTTTTACCTCCATGATCAAACGTACAGTGTCACTGTTTTTCTTTGGTATAGATCCCAGTGCTGATATAATTTTGAGCTTTTCCGTAACGACTTTACGATGTCCGTGTTCCAGTTCGGTTATGATTTGCCGCTCAACCTTTTCTACAACATCCGAGCTTGTAGCGGATCTATAATCAGTTATGTCTGGAGCGGATACGATATGGAAGCCGTCTTTAATGCCTTGAAGGCGATAATCTCGCTTAGGGTAATCCAGGGGAAGAAGTTTAAATATCTTGAAGTCGGGTGTTGTGATAGTGTTGGGTCCAGATCGGTTGGTCTGGGTTTTTGGCTTTGGCACCATTTTCAGTTCCATGCTGGGAGGATATGATCCCCAAGGAAAACCGTGCTCAACTTGAAGTTCCCGGTACATGTAATCGAAGTCGAGAACACTCTCCCACTCGTATCGATCCGCGTAGTCAAAAATATTATCGGTATGAGCCAAATAAAACTCAACATCTCCGCGGGCTAAATCTTCACTTTGTAGTAAATGGTTCATAAGACGATAGTTTGCCGCTCCCCATTCACACATCGTCAGGCCAGAATACGGGTGATCATCGTCCCTTTTAACCACGAGTTTCTCTTGCTCGTCGGACATGGAGAGAATTAAATCCCTCTTCCTGGATTGTCGCCATTTCTTGGTCTTTTCGCTGAGGAAATGTGTGATGTGGACAGCTTTACGAGAATGGGCTTTTATCGTTAGCGTGGTTCGTGGGTCAAAGTATGGAATATTTGTATCACGGTCAGTCACAAAATTAGATCCATTGGTGTGTTCGGTGGATAATGGATAAATTATCTAGTCGCTTACCCGATGTTTGTAGAGCGGTCGCTTGGCGCCTCAGTTCTGGTAGAGTGAATCCGACGGCCGCACCTGCATCATTCTGTATGTTTTCTCCCAGACCTGTTGCGATAGAAGTTACTTCATCGAGATTCCTCGAGTCCGGTGGTGATGAGGACCTCGGCTCTCTTGTGTGCGTAGGACTTGGATGGCACAATTGAGGAAATCGTGTTGCATCTCCCTAGTATAATCCGTGGCGTGTCCTACTCCTCCTCCTCCTCCTCCAATTCACTCACTGCACAGCGGGTCGCATAGGTGTGACGCGGGATAGGCTGGAGCGAGAGACCTGGGGTTTTCGCTACCTGAGATTCCATAGGCCAGGCTTTCACCCTACAGTAGAATGGGTCCACTGCGCATGCGCGATGAGTAGTAGTATAGAAAGGTCACGCGATCTCCCTATCCCTATAGGTGTGGCGCGGGATAGGGTGGGCCGAGAGACCTGGAGTTTTCGCTACCTGAGATTCCATGGGCCAGGCTTGCACACTACAGTAGAATGAGTCGACTGCGCATGCGCGATGAGTAGTGCGCGATGAGTAGTATAGAAAGGGCACACGATCTCTCTATCCCTATAAACTAACCCATGGGGGTGAATGAACCCATGGGGGTGAATGAGCCATGGGGTGAAATCCGTGGCGTATGAGGGTCGGCTCATGTGGGTTTCACTTCTAAAGAGTCGGCACATGTGAGTTTCACTTCTTAATCCGTGGCGTATGAGAGTTGGTTCAGATCCCCTGGGGTGGCGACATGCCCCTGAGGGCAGTGGGTGGGTTAGCCAAGTTGACATGGCTTCGTTCATTCCTTTACTACGCCATGATGCCTCTCAATGAACTTACATGTAAAATCCGGAATCACACGGCTCCGTGGGTCGTTCGGCTCTATCCGGCAATAAAACAACCCCTCCCAGCTCTCTGTCCATTTGCTTTTTCGAGTTCGGCAAAGAGTTTGATTGCCGTGAAGTGCTCATCCGTCTGCAATCAGTCTTCAAACATCAACGGTCGGTTGAATTCTCCGCCATTATCTTCCTACGTGTCACGTGATCAGCTACATATCGTGCGCAGGTGACCGGCCGTACGAAGATAATGGCGGAGAATTTAACCGACAGCTATTTTCAAGCCATTCGCCGATTTATTCTGTGCCTTGAAAACGTTTATTTTCGCATTCTGTTTATTGACTCCACCCCCCCACCCCCCCACCACCACCACCACATCAGCGATCGTTCTGGTCAGTAAGCTCACACATTAAATTAGGTCAATATATTCAAAAACTTTGCAAAGTAACACTGGTCTGGTTTGTCAAATAACTGCATGAAAGGGCATTCATCGGATTCTAACTGGAGATATGATACAAATTGCCGTAATGGTGTCGGGCTGGATGACCCTATTTCTGGCGGTATTATCTCGAAAAAAAATGCCGTGGAATGTATGCTAAATTTACAACTATATTGTCTCTGTCGTGGTGTCCATCATTAGGAGGATAGGTTATTGTCCATCTTTAAGGGTTGTTATCTGTCCATGCCTTGTGTGGTATCTTTGTCCATTCCTTGAGGAGAAGTGGAGGCCATGTCCTGAGTGGATTGCTTCGCCTCGACATTGTTTTACGTTTTACTTTGATGTTGTCTCTGTGTCGTAGTGTCCGTCCTCAGGAGGATAGGTTATTGCCCGTCCTTAAGGGTTGTTATCTGTCCATGCCTTGCGTGGTATCTTTGTCCATTCTTTGAGGGGAAGTGGAGTCCATGTCCTGAGTGGATTGCTTCGACTCGACAGTGCTTTACAACCGTATTGTCTCTGTTGTAGTGTCCGTCTTTAGGAGGATAGTTTATTGCCCGTCCTATAATGGTTGTTATCTGTCCATGCCTTACGTGATATCTTTGTCCATTCCTTGAGGGGAAGTAGAATCCATGTCCTGAGTGGATTGCTTTGACTCGACATTGTTTTACAACTGTATTGTCTCTGTCGTAGTGTCCGTCCTTAGGAGGGTAGGTTATTGTCCGCCCTTAAGGACTGTATAAACCCCACAAGTAAGGACACATAACCACTCTAGTGTTGGACTGGTAGGTATAAACAACACAAGTATGGACAAATGAATATGTATAAACTCCACAAGTAAGGACACATAACCATTCTAGTGTTGGACAGGTAGGTATAAACAGCACAAGTGTGGACAAATGACTATGCATAAACCCCAGAAGTAAGGACACATAACCACTCTGGTGTTGGACTGGTCGGTATAAACAACACAAGTATGGACAAATGACTGTATAAACGCCACAAGCAAGGACACATAACCACTATAGTGTTGGACTGGTAGGTTTCAACAACACAAATACGGACATACCACCCCAACCACTTAAGGCGGTATTATACCCAAAAATATTTGTAACCACCTTAGCACTTCTGGTACTCACTCAACAACCAAAAATCCACATACGGCTCAAATGTGGGTACGTCCGAGCGTTATTGTTACACGATACACTGGGACATATATGCATCCAAAGTCTTTGCAAAACAATCAGAGTTGATACTGCACATTATAAAACTGTGTCGTGCCTTCAGATAATCTCCTGCATCTTTACTGAGCCAGTGAGAATCCCACTTGGGTACACCACGAATAAAGCAATAGTGTCTTTACGATCCTCTCTTTCCAAACGTTGATTGATAGAGCCGAAGAGTCTTGTCCTTCGAAAGTGGTCTCGCGAGTTCGAGATCCAATGCCCGTCATCTTATACTATCACCATTTGTAAAGTTATCATCTAATGTGGCCGTTGAATGCAGACAAACGCCTAATGGATCCTTGACGGTTGTAAACCAATAGCGGCGTGTGTTTATTCACGTGATCAGAAAGGTCACGATATAAATATAGCGTAGGTCATATTTGCAACATGTCGAAAAGGCACCAAAATGGGAAAATTAGTTGATGTTTTTTCGCACATTTGATTATAGTTTGTCAGTATAAAAACAGTCACGAGATATAGTACCTAGACGAAGAAGCTCACATCGGTCAAACTAAACCGAATTGTCAGAATTTTTCACTCTCGTTTAATCATTTTCGTCAGCTGGAGCTTCCGAAGAGGCAAGCTGCGGAAGGCCCAGATATTTTCACACATGGACACATACCTGAGCTGTGATGCCATGCCCCCCTCACCTACAGCTGGAGTTTCTGAGTTACTCAGGTAAGTAAGCCGCATTCTGTTTAACTCACGTAAACACAAGTTAATTTAAATATCAACGATAGTCACGTGTCGAGAACATCAGCTGAGATCCTTCAGGGAGAACCGCACATGACTTTCGTTACAAGAGTATTTTTTTGCTGTATTTTTTTTTAAGCGGAGGTTTTACAGGCGATGACTTTTGTTTGCAAATGCCTACTTAACTCCGAAGCAATAACGTCTTCAAAGTTGTTTGGATTTTCAGTATTTTGAAAGCCCCAATGATACTTATTTTTCGGTTTTCGCGGTATAGCCAGTGTTAAAGCATTGTCTGATGCCTAACCCTTGCGTGGACGTCACGTGAGCAATGACGTTGTTTCGCGCCTTTCATGGCTAAAGAGTTCTATCTCGTGACTGTCCAATTGGCCCTGCATCATGATATTGATGACCTCAAAACTACGGCTGTCTCACCAAATGTTGCTTTCAGTTTCGAATTATGATTACCCCTGAGATCATGACCTTCAGAGGGACTTCACTAAAACTTAAGACACAGCCTCATTCCCTTCGCAAGTGTCCGTTCAGACAATGGAAATGATTTTCAGTCAATCGAGACCATGTCCCGAGACCCTGTGATCTGGAATATAGATACATAAATCAACATACCTGTTTGCCCGGGCTTGTATATGCCCTTGTCAGTCTGGATGAAAACAGACACGCTTTTCGTTTTCATTGCGATCGTCTGGGTGTTGGAGAATGTCAGCCCACCAAATCCTATCACCGATATTTGATAATTGTCACCGGTCAGTACAGACAGGTTAGATGGCACCTTAAATAATGTATAAACATATAAAATTATCTTCTCTTCGAAGTGAAAAAAATTGTACTGCGGACGTGAGGAACACTATACACCGATGCCTGAAATGTATTCAGCTAGTTACCTATGTGAGGAAGTTTCAGTATCAGAGATGTATAATTTACGTTACGCAATAGACTGAATGGCAATCGTCAAATATGACATCGGATATTCAACCGTCGTCGAGAAAATAAATCCGGCGTAAATACGCTTGGCTGTTTCAACCCCAGATCCACATTAGCAGTCCTCTCGCATCAAATCACTGGCCCTGGTCACCTTCCAAGCATATTGCGTTCCAATGATGGCTGCGTTTATCGCCAGGATCCTTGTCGGGGACCTACGCTGCAGAAACACGTGTACTTAGAGCAAAACGTCTCGGGCAGAGACCTCTTGAAAGGAGATTAGTGTCAAGGTATCGTTATAGAGAATTACTGCTATCTGGTCCGTTTCCATGTTACGTGGAGTAGTGGTCGTTTCAATCGAATTATGCGTAGCAGATCACATTTACGGCCTCGAGAAGGGGTACCCAAAGTGGACTTGTCAATGATGCTGGTAAGGGGCCGATATCCACTGGGCTTCTTCGCCGATGGCCTGTGTCGGCGGTAATCTAATCGCATGCTGATAGCAAAATACGAACGTAGCGTGCAAGATCTATGGCGCTACGTTTCGTAACTTGTGTCTAATTCCGCTTAACCCGGGGCTAGGGGCCGTATGAACCTATGTACTTCAAGATCCTCATGGTACTCATATGAACAGTCACAATCAAAGCGTGACTGAGATACATCATTCTTTAGATGACGACTTTACAACGAATATTATGGATTAAGAATACTGATCAGCGATACGGATTTGATATTTTTGGAACATCATGATGTCTTGCCGGTATCATTGAAAACTGTTGACCGCTTCTCTCTTGCAGGAAACAAGCCTATGTTTATATATACTATTATTGTCTTTTTGAATTTGGTGCTAATACTGTTATATGGAATATGGAATAGGTCTTTGGATTATGGACGCGGATATTCTCTAATGGACGACGGCTGGATTATGAATGACGGACTAGACGCTTGTAATCTAATCAAATAATCTAATCAAATCTAATTTTGATGGAGGAGCGCGGTTTGAATGGATGAAGGCCATATAACACAAATATGTCAATCGTCTTCGAGGTTATTGGTCCGTCGTTGACTAGTGTCGCGACTTGAGGACGCTGGTCTCGTGTGGTCTTCGCGTACGTTCCGAACGTTGGGTTTTTGCAATCAACTTCTTTGGATAAGCGTTTGTTCATTTTTGAGACCAGGACACCGTTGGACATATCGCTCAGAGCTTGCTCGGACTACTTCTGCCCCATAGCGCTTTGGCCCCGCATGTCACGAACAAGACACTGTTCCGTGCCCTTGGATGATCGTTATGACAGAGTAGAGCATGCCGCCGTCGGCTTGTTTGGTGTAATAGTCCACGTCGTTGTGCACATCCCGCTGTTAAGGCACCTACATTATGCAACGTTGGAAGATCAGGCCTGTAGAAAATTGAACGTGATGACCACTTTTCCAGTATTTCTCATATATTGAATGTGATAGTACAGATGTCGGACCGGATTATAGAGGACGTGATTAGAACTCAAATTTCACAAACGGGTAGATCGGTTTCGTCGGATTCTTACCCTCCACGAGATAGCCTTAATCCTGTATTAAAAGTGTATATAGAACTGGAGTTTGGCAGATCAGGTCGATAGGTGTCGCCCTCGAACGTGCGTGTACAGAAATAGCTTTGTCGAGCTATTAGTGAGCAACGTCTAGTAAAACATGATGACGGAACCGTCTTTCACTGTGGTTCAGTTTTTAAATGGGGTCTAAAGCCGACTTGGGTTTGGTGTACCAGTAACTGCTGAGATACATTCACAACGTTGGGGGAATCGGGCCTGTCGTGAATGAAATGTGGCGACAACTTTTCCACCGAAAGAGGCTGGTATCCGGTACCATTCCTTTTATCAACGGATGATAATACGAATACCAGTCGATGACAGTCGCGTATTAGGGGGCATACATGACAGTTATTGTCGGATGTGCAGTATGGTATTGGATAGTAAACTCATCCAAGCAGCCTGGCAGGTACTCTACGGTGCTGCGAAAGGCACACGTACGGTTTCTTTTTTTCTGAAAAATTAATTGTGCGCACGAGATAAGTCGTGTGCACGAGATAAGTCGTGTGCACGAGATAAATCGTGTACAAGAGATAATAACTCATGCGCACGAGATAATAAGTCACGTAATTTTGACGATTTTTTCCCCATGTCCCTTTTTTGCCTTCGTATTAAACAGAAACTCACTGAAAAAATACAATTCGAATCATCCCTTATAAAAACATAATGTACGGTCGCTATATCATTCGCTTTTTAATATAGTATTATTTGTTGGAGTTGTATGTTTTTATTTGAAGAGATATACGTCGATCCAAGTGAGAGAATCTAAGAAATAACACGGATTTCAATCTGATTTTAGAGTTCAGCTGAATACGCGATCCGAGAAAAACATTTTAAATTTCTGTGCATATATTTTACCCCATGTATTACGATTTTTCGGCAATAGAAGTCAGTGCAGACTGCATATTAAAGACGGGGAAAATCCTCAAAGCTAAAGAGTATAGGTAGGCTGATCATCAAGTGTACATTTGAGTACCTGGTCTGTTTAATATTGGGTCTTTAACCGGTTGAGCTTGTAAATACTAACTAAACTAAAGTGAATCTATTAGAGGTTTTTTTCGTCAGATAGCTAAAACATTAGCTTTCGGGGACAGTTTTGAGAGAAATATTAATTCCATTATTCTAGTCAAATGATAGGAATGCTCTTTTGTCTACAAATGCAGGCATAGTGAGATACACCTGGTGACGTCCGCCAAACGAAAGCTAACGATACTCTTCAACTATTTCACCTTGAGGTTAAAACTTCTCGGTTCTCCTTGCCGGGTGATAAAGATCGCCGTAGATATCGTCTTTACTACGGATCTTCTGCGCCATATTCCAATTCTCCTCGTCCTCTGGAGAGAAGCGGCGATGGTAACATCTCCATCCGATCTGAGAATGTTCACTCCGATGTTCAAAGACAGACCAGGTCGGATAGAACGAGGTAATATCACAACATACGAGCTGAAAATGTATTCAATAAGAATAATTTTGAACATATCCACCTTGACACTACAGTGCCATTTATACTAAACCGAAGTGCATGAACTACACACCTTAACGGAAACACCAATGTGAGCTTCCTCCGAAATAACAGATAATTATTCCAAGACGACATTTATACCACGTGGAAATTGGCATTAGATCTTTGCCTTGCCCTTCCATCCGGATGATATCTCGGAGCCATAGGCGTTCAAAGCATCTAAAGTGAAACCTATTGATTCTGAGGTCAAAGGTCCACAGTTCCCTGAAACTGACTTTAACATTTTTCGGACTGTATCTAGATATATTTTATTTACAGGTGTGTTGTTCATCTTATTCAAAAGAGTCCTATATCTTTTGGTATTATTAGGTTAAAGGTCGTGGTCACGTTACCCCCAAAATTGGATGTAGCTTGACTGCAATGTATATAGTAGAGTTATAATTCAATGCATATCTCAAGTTCAAAATATGCTATGTTTTTATGCTATTCTGAAGAAGCCTATTCACCGTTTGGTCAATATGTCAAAGGTCAAGGTAACAATCACTAGTCTCTCTTGGAATAAACTGTCAGCAAGAATTTGTAACACTTATAAGAACGCGTAAAAGCGTTCATCTATCACTCATTTTATCGGTTGTTGGAATAAGTTAAAATAATGTTGTGGAATTCATCAACTGTTCCATTTTGAACAATAATGAAAAGAAAAAGGTACCAAAAATTCCACAACGCTAAATATCTCAACAATCGAAATATGGGGTTGGACGACACTGAACACTAACATTCATATTCACGTCCAAATCAGAACACCATATCGTGTTAAAAACTGAACACTCCTGTTCATACCCGAACAGTAGAGAACATATATGAATACATGTGTTCACCATGTTTAAACAAATGATCATGAGCACATATTCTGTAATACTTTTGGAACAATATAGCGTCCGCATGAAGATGTAAAAGTGTTCAATTATGCGTAAAAATGTTCAAAAGTACACACTTCAGAATGAACTCTAATTTTTCAGAGTTCCAATATTTAACACCGGGCGATATTGTGGACAACCTATTTTATTGAGGACGGCCTAGATGATGAGCTTGATACACCTCAGTTACAAATCTCTTTTCATACTAGTTTTCGTACAAATTTACATGTTCAAACTGTGTTACAAACTAGTGTGCATTTCAGTGTTCAGGATATGCACACTTTTTTGACAGTGTGGTTTTGCAATATTGTATGGAGATATCGGGGATAATTCTGGGAAGGATACATCATCTAGGTCTAGGCTCATTGTTCTCCTCAGACATCAAATTTGACCATTCTTTCGTGATCCTAACAATGACGTATGGACAGATATATCCAGTTTAGAGTGCTTTATTGCCGTTCTACAGAATCATTTTGATAAATCATCAAAATAACCATGAATGTTACTCACTTTTGTGCGTTTGTTCCATATAGAATACATAGAAGGAAAAGGTATTTCCACATTTTGGCTGTAAAAGAAAAGCGAATATAAAATCATATATTGAAAAGTATTTTGGATTTTTTTTTTCTGCAAATTTTCGACGACTCAAAATCTTGATGGCTCGGCCGCTGAATAGCTTAGGATTGTAGCAATATATATTAGTGACACAATTATGACAATTGAGACAATTGTGTCATTAGCAGTTGTAAGATCGCCGATCAGCTAAGGTATTCTCGTTGACAATAGTATCTTCAACCTCGTATCAAGGTCCAGCTACTCGACAACCTATAGATAGTTTGCTTGATTTTCTGGATGGTCATAAGCTGAGAGACTATAGGCCAGTCGCTCGGTCTCATAGAGATGGTCACCTTGACCACCCTAAGTCTCTGCTAATCTGTTTATGTTGTATAAAGGCGAGACAAAAACGATGTTTTTCCGAACTTCGAAGCGGGAAAATCAATTAAAGAATCAATTTACCATTGCGGAGTCCTTTTTACGATTCGCGTCACTCACGCGGATTCACCAATTGTTTGTCCTGAAAATCGCCACCACAATGTCTAACTTTGGTCAAATTATTTGAGTAACCCTTTGTCATGGTAAATGCTCTCTTTACTACTCTTTAATGCTCTCTTTACTACTCGTTTCTACATTGTGCTATTGCGAATTCAAAATTTACATGTGAAAAAGTTCTGGTGATGCCACTATATCATGAAAACAATCCGGAAATCATGTTCTTCCAGGGACTATATTCAGCTGTGTATCTCCGATGAGTTATCAACGAGACGGTGTAAGTGGCAGAGAAAGGCTATTACAGAGCACATTTTGACGAGTGCGCAGGTGTTTCTGCGCAGATTTGTGGAGGATTTGTGGAGGAACTTGGAGGTCACGGGAGGGTCACAGAGGTCAAGTGCAGTATAGTTCCGGCAGAAAGACCAAAAAGCTACCTCCAGCACAGGAGAGTTCCAAATTTGCATATCACGTGACCCAGGTCAAAAATGTATTCCTCCGCGGTGATGCGGTTTGGCTGTGATGCGGTCGCGGAAGAAAGCTTCCGCGGAGGAAAAGTAGTCCCTAGACTACAAATACGCTGCATGGTCCGATTGGGCCGAGCGAGGCTCTTTTCAGTCATGTCATGGGTGTTTTCACAGAATAAATGCCATGCGGAGGATGGGTACTAGTTTTTCGCTGACGTCCTAGTAATAAACATAATCTATAGGTGTTGTACCATGTTAATAGGATCAGTCTAGCATCTGTACCACCCTAGGGTCGAGTGTTTATTGTCCCGTGTATCTCCGCAGAAAATCAACAAACAAAATGGCGGCTCCAGGATGGTGTGGGGACGCCCTTCCAACATCACGGCGTCGACCGTAGCGCCATCTGCACACATTGACGCAAGGGAGACAACTCGTGTGGACCAACCGTGTGGAAATAGCCGTGTTGGAGCTAGGGGAGCCACTAATGGACCAATGGGGTCGAGTGAGGTATCACAGTGAAGCTTAGGTGAAGGGGCATCTAATGGACTGGGTGTGGGATTGAAATATCGGCATTGTGCGCATGCGCGGTGGCCCAAGGGTATGGAAATAGCCGTTTTGGAGCTAGGGGAGCCCCTAATGGTCGAATGGGGTCGAGTGAGGTATCAAAGTGAAGCCTAGGTGAAGGGGTATTTGATGGCCGGGTGGGTGCATGTAAAATTTTTCCTGAAAAAAAAAATACGGAACACGGACTTTATCGAAAAACCTGGGAAAATGCCTATATGGGGTATGGGGGTATATAGGTCGCCGGGCTTAACGGGGCTTGCCTATCAATAGAGTTATCTCCCCCTAGTTCCAGGGTGGGTGTATGTAAAATTTTTCCTGAAAAAATACGGAATACGGACTTTATCCTAAATTACGGGAAAATGCCTATATGGGGTATGGGTGGTATAGGACCATCCTGGGAAACCTACTTCTCGACATTTGCGGTATAGGTTGTGGGGTCGCGTTTTACTCGTCTCGTCATTTAGAACATGATAGGAAGTGTCCCCGTGCGAATCGGTGAAATTTTGAAAAAAGTCACCGAACCCCATATAGTCCCATACTGAGGGTATAGGATCAATGTTTGTCCCCCTGGGAAACGTACTTCTATACATTTGCGGTAGGGTTGTGGGGTCTCGTTTTACCCGTCTCGTCATTTAGAACATGATAGGAAGTGTCCCCGTGCGAATCGGTGAAATTTTTGAAAAAAGTCACCGAGCCCCATATAGTTCCATACTGGGGTATAGGATCAATGTTTGTCCCCTGGGAAACGTACTTCTATACATTTGCGGTAGGGTTGTGGGGTCTCGTTTTACTCGTCTCGTCATTTAGAACATGATAGGAAGTGTCCCCGTGCGAATCGGTGAAATTTTGAAAAAGTCACCGAACCCCATATAGTCCCATACTGAGGGTATAGGATCAATGTTTGTCCCCCTGGGAAACGTACTTCTATACATTTGCGGTAGGGTTGTGGAGTCTCGTTTTACTCGTCTCGTCATTTAGAACATGATAGGAAGTGTCCCCGTGCGAATCGGTGAAATTTTTGAAAAAAGTCACCGAGCCCCATATAGACCCATACTGGGGTATAGGTTCAATGTTTATCCTACTGGGAAACCCACTTCTATACATTTGCAGTAGGGTTGTGGGGTCTCGTTTTACTCGTCTCGTCATTTAGAACACGATAGGAAGTGTTGCGGAGCGAATCGGTGAAATTTTTGAAAAAAGTCACCGAGGCCTGGGTAGGCCCATAGGCCTATACTGCATGGCTATGGGTGTATAGGCCCATACGGGGTGGACATGTTGGAGTCTAGGTGAGTCCCTAATGGTCCAGTGGGGTCGAGTGAGGTCTTATTTTGAAGCTCTCGTGGAGGAGCACTTGACTACACTAATGGTTCGTCCGTGTTCAATAGTCTGCGCATGCGCAGTCTGGCCCGTAGTATAGAAACCAGGCATTTTGGGTGCTATGTAGGGGTGTTTTTGGGGTAGAGATGGGCTATTCACGGTTCGAATGGGTCGTGTGAGGTGTCAAAGTGAAGCTTGTGTGGGGTAGAGTCAGAATTGTGTGTTTTTGAATGCATGTCGCGTTAATCTGCGCATGCGCAGTTGGTTGTAGTAAGTCAAGTGGCCATTTTGGGGCAGTACATGAAGGTATTTGGGGTCGAGATGGACTATTCACGGTTCGAATGCGTCGTGTGAGGTGTCATCTTGTAGTTCTCGGGGTGTACATTCCGATTTAAGGGCTGTTCACGTCATCTGTGACGTCATCGGTGACGTCATCGGTACGAGTAGTAGCGAAAGTGGCCATTTTCAGGCAGTACATGAAGGTATTTGGGGTCGAGATGGGTTATTCACGGTTCGAATGCGTCGTGTAAGGTGTCATGTTGTAGCTCTCGGGGTGTACATCTCCATTTTGGGGGTGTTCGCTTCATCTGTGGCGTCATCGGTGACGTCATCGGTACGAGTAGTAGCGAAAGTGCACATTTTGGGGCAGTGCAGGTAGGTGTTTGGGATAGAGAGGGACCATCCTTGGTGCGAATGGGTCGTGTGTGGTGTCAAAGTGAAGCTTGTGTGGGGTAGAGTCAGAATGGTGTGTTTTTGAATGCAAGTCGCGTTAATCTGCGCATGCGCAGTTGGTTGTAGTAAGTAAAGTGGCCATTTTGGGGCAGTACATGAAGGTATTTGGGGTCGAGATGGGCTATTCACGGTTCGAATGCGTCGTGTGAGGTGTCATCCTGTAGTTCTCGGGGTGTACATTCCGATTTAAGGGCTGTTCACGTCATCTGTGACGTCATCGGTACGAGTAGTAGCGAAAGTGGCCATTTTCGGGCAGTACATGAAGGTATTTGGGGTCGAGATGGGCTATTCACGGTTCGAATGCGTCGTGTAAGGTGTCATGTTGTAGCTCTCGGGGTGTACATCTCCATTTTAGGGATGTTCGCTTCATCTGTGACGTCATCGGTACGAGTAGTAGCGAAAGTGCACATTTTGGGGCAGTGCAGGTAGGTGTTTGGGATAGAGAGGGACCATCCTTGGTCCGAATGCGTCGTGTGAGGTGTCATGTTGTAGCGCTTAGGGTGTAGATTCCGATTTAAGGGATGTTCGCATCATCTGTGACGCCATTAGTGACGTCATCGGTACGAGTAGTAGCGAAAGTGCACATTTTGGGGCAGTGCAGGTAGGTGTTTGGGATAGAGAGGGACCATCCTTGGTCCGAATGCGTCGTGTGGGGTGTCATTTTGTAACTCTCGGCGTGCAGACCTCGATTTGAGGGCTGTCCACAGCATCTGTGACGTCATTGGTGACGTCATCAGTAAGAGTAGTAGCGAAAGTGTGCATTTTGGGGCAGTGAAGGAAGGTATTTGGGGTAGAGATGCTTCATCCTCAGTCCGAATGCGTCGTGTGGGGTGTCATCTTGTAGTTCTCGGCGTGCAGACCTCGATTTGAGGGCTGTCCACAGCATCTGTGACGTCGTTGGTGACGTCATCAGTAGGAGTAGTAGCGAAAGTGAGCATTTTGGGGCAGTGAAGGATGGTATTTGGTGTAGAGATGGACCATCCTTGGTCCGAATGCGTCGTGTGAGGTGTCATCTTGTAGCAACGCCCACCAACGCCATTCTTAATGCTTCAACGGCCAGGTGAAATAGCTCAGAAGCTCTGATATTCCATGGAATTGTCACTAATTCTTCGAAATGCAGTGACGCCCGTCGACGCCCGTCGTTACACCTTAACACTCTAACATAACACCATGATATAGACCGGACAGAGAACAACAACAGCAACAACAACAAGGATCACACATGAGAGAACAACAACAACAAGAAGGTTTTTTTCATATAGTTTATTCTCCCCAATGTTACATCATACCCACGTTGGGGGAGCCGCGTTGGGTATATTTACAATTCAAGAATATTCTTGTCCAATCAGAGGCCACCATTTGCATCTGTCATATTCGTTCTGTCCGTTAGATGTATTCTCGGCTACTCTTGTCCAATCAGAAGTCGCCATTTCAGAAAGTTCCATCTTCGGCCATGTTCGCTCTGAACCGTTTGTTCTAATCGTCATCGGACAGGCCAGGATACCGTTGAGGAAACATCTCCTCAGATAGTTGTTTGCGCATTCTGAGTATCTATCAGTGCATGGGTGAATACTTTCATCCGATCGGGGTGATGGGTCAGTTTAACCACGAAGAACGTAACATTGGTGACCCTCTCCACTATCCACTTGGTGTTGGGACGCTGTTCATAGGCCCATTCTAAGGGATCCACAGTGTCCAGTTGGGCCAGCATCGTCTCTAGCAACGCCCGATTGGTGATTGTGAAAGGATGGTCGTACACTGGGTTGATGGCACTGGAATAGAAATAGCACAATTTACGCGTCATCTTATGGCATAAGATGTACCCAAATGCTACATTTAATGTGAAGGATGTAGGTTGGTCATTGAAGATGGCTTCCACGTAGCTGCGTAGACGGGCGAGGTCGGTCAGTCGGAAATTGTACAAGTCCAATATAGGGCGATGACGGTGGAAGCAGTGTCGGATCATGGACCAATGGCGTCGATACATCTCACTCACTGGATGATCTTCGGGTAAGAGATCGCTGGGAACATCCACTGCATCTTCCAGAAAATGTTCGTTGTTGTCAGGCGTATGACTGGAAACAGTGATGCTAGGGACCGGCTGGATATCTAGGCTCTTCTGAGCTGTGGGTATAGGCGGGCTCTCCGTGATCGCATCACCACGGCATGAGGGACAACTTTCCACTAAAGAGGTACCCAGGAGGGACAGATCCACTGAAGATGAACCCGGGGAGGAGAATGCCACTGGTGATGCGATCACGGAGAGCCCGCCTATACCCACAGCTCAGAAGAGCCTAGATATCCAGCCGGTCCCTAGCATCACTGTTTCCAGTCATACGCCTGACAACAACGAACATTTTCTGGAAGATGCGGTGGATGTTCCCAGCGATCTCTTACCCGAAGATCATCCAGTGAGTGAGATGTATCGACGCCATTGGTCCATGATCCGACACTGCTTCCACCGTCATCGCCCTATATTGGACTTGTACAATTTCCGACTGACCGACCTCGCCCGTCTACGCAGCTATGTGGAAGCCATCTTCAATGACCAACCTACGTCCTTCACATTAAATGTAGCATTTGGGTACATCTTATGCCATAAGATGACGCGTGAATTGTGCTATTTCTATTCCAGTGCCATCAACCCAGTGTACGACCATCCTTTCACAATCACCAATCGGGCGTCGCTAGAGACGATGCTGGCCCAACTGGACACTGTGGATCCCTTAGAATGGGCCTATGAACAGCGTCCCAAAACCAAGTGGATAGTGGAGAGGGTCACCAATGTTACGTTCTTCGTGGTTAAACTGACCCATCACCCCGATCGGATGAAAGTATTCACCCATGCACTGATAGATACTCAGAATGCGCAAACAACTATCTGAGGATATGTTTCCTCAACGGTATCCTGGCCTGTCCGATGACGATTAGAACAAACGGTTCAGAGCGAACATGGCCGAAGATGGAACTTTCTGAAATGGAGACTTCTGATTGGACAAGAATACATCTAACGGACAGGAACGAATATGACAGATGCAAATGGTGGCCTCTGATTGGACAAGAATATTCTTGAATTGTAAATATACCCAACGCGGCTCCCCCAGCGTGGGTATGATGTAACATTGGGGAGAATAAACTATATGAAAAAAAACTTCTTGTTGTTGTTGTTCTCTCATGTGCGATCCTTGTTGTTGTTGCTGTTGTTGTTCTCTGTCCGGTCTATATCATGGTGTTATGTTAGAGTGTTAAGGTGTAACGACGGGCGTCGACGGGCGTCACTGCATTTCGAAGAATTAGTGACAATTCCATGGAATATCAGAGCTTCTGAGCTATTTCACCTGGGCGTTGAAGCATTAAGAATGGCGTTGGTGAGCGTTGCTACAAGATGACACCTCACACGACGCATTCGGACCAAGGATGGTCCATCTCTACACCAAATACCATCCTTCACTGCCCCAAAATGCTCACTTTCGCTACTACTCCTACTGATGACGTCACCAATGACGTCACAGATGCTGTGGACAGCCCTCAAATCGAGGTCTGCACGCCGAGAACTACAAGATGACACCCCACACGACGCATTCGGACTGAGGATGAAGCATCTCTACCCCAAATACCTTCCTTCACTGCCCCAAAATGCACACTTTCGCTACTACTCCTACTGATGACGTCACCAATGACGTCACAGATGCTGTGGACAGCCCTCAAATCGAGGTCTGCACGCCGAGAGTTACAAAATGACACCCTACACGACGCATTCGGACCAAGGATGGTCCCTCTCTATCCCAAACACCTACCTGCACTGCCCCAAAATGTGCACTTTCGCTACTACTCGTACCGATGACGTCACTAATGACGTCACAGATGATGCGAACATCCCTTAAATCGGAATCTACACCCTAAGCGCTACAACATGACACCTCACACGACGCATTCGGACCAAGGATGGTCCCTCTCTATCCCAAACACCTACCTGCACTGCCCCAAAATGTGCACTTTCGCTACTACTCGTATCGATGACGTCACCGATGACGTCACAGATGAAGCGAACATCCCTAAAATGGAGATGTACACCCCGAGAGCTACAACATGACACCTTACACGACGCATTCGAACCGTGAATAGCCCATCTCTACACCAAATACCTTCATGTACTGCCAGAAAATGGCCACTTTCGCTACTACTCGTACCGATGACGTCACCGATGACGTCACAGATGACGTGAACAGCCCTTAAATCGGAATGTACACCCCGAGAACTACAAGATGACACCTCACACGACGCATTCGAACCGTGAATAGTCCATCTCGACCCCAAATACCTTCATGTACCGCCCCAAAATGGCCACTTTACTTACTACAACCAACTGCGCATGCGCAGATTAACGCGACTTGCATTCAAAAACACACCATTCTGACTCTACCCCACACAAGCTTCACTTTGACACCTCACACGACCCATTCGAACCAAGGATGGTCCCTCTCTATCCCAAACACCTACCTGCACTGCCCCAAAATGTGCACTTTCGCTACTACTCGTACCGATGACGTCACCGATGACGTCACAGATGAAGCGAACATCCCTAAAATGGAGATGTACACCCCGAGAGCTACAACATGACACCTTACACGACGCATTCGAACCGTGAATAGCCCATCTCGACCCCAAATACCTTCATGTACTGCCCGAAAATGGCCACTTTCGCTACTACTCGTACCGATGACGTCACCGATGACGTCACAGATGACGTGAACAGCCCTTAAATCGGAATGTACACCCCGAGAACTACAAGATGACACCTCACACGACGCATTCGAACCGTGAATAGTCCATCTCGACCCCAAATACCTTCATGTACTGCCCCAAAATGGCCACTTTACTTACTACAACCAACTGCGCATGCGCAGATTAACGCGACTTGCATTCAAAAACACACCATTCTGACTCTACCCCACACAAGCTTCACTTTGACACCTCACACGACCCATTCGAACCGTGAATAGCCCATCTCTACCCCAAACACACCCCTACATAGCACCCAAAATGCCTGGTTTCTATACTACGGGCCAGACTGCGCATGCGCAGACTATTGAACACGGACGAACCATTAGTGTAGTCAAGTGCTCCTCCACGAGAGCTTCAAAATAAGACCTCACTCGACCCCATTGGACCATTAGGGACTCACCTAGACTCCAACATGTCCACCCCGTATGGCCCTATACACCCATAGCCATGCAGTATAGGCCTATGGGCCTACCCAGGCCTTGGTGACTTTTTTCAAAAATTTCACCGATTCGCTCCGCAACACTTCCTATCGTGTTCTAAATGACGAGACGAGAAAAACGAGACCCCACAACCCTACCGCAAATGTATAGAAGTACGTTTCCCAGGGGGACAAACATTGATCCTATACCCCAGTATGGAACTATATGGGGCTATATCGTACTTTTTCAAAAATTTCACCGATTCGCACGGGGACACTTCCTATCATGTTCTAAATGACGAGACGAGTAAAACGAGACCCCACAACCCTACCGCAAATGTATAGAAGTACGTTTCCCAGGGGGACAAACATTGATCCTATACCCCAGTATGGGACTATATGGGGCTCGGTGACTTTTTTCAAAAATTTCACCGATTCGCACGGGGACACTTCTTATCATGTTCTAAATGACGAGACGAGTAAAACGAGACCCCACAACCCTACCGCAAATGTATAGAAGTACGTTTCCCAGGATGGTCCTATACCACCCATACCCCATATAGGCATTTTCCCGTAATTTAGGATAAAGTCCGTATTCCGTATTTTTTCAGGAAAAATTGTACATAAGTCCCGTTAAGCCCGGCGACCTATATACCCCCCATACCCCATATAGGCATTTTCCCAGGTTTTTCGATAAAGTCCGTGTTCCGTATTTTTTTTTTTTTCAGGAAAAATTTTACATGCACCCACCCAGCCATCAAATACCCCTTCACCTAGGCTTCACTTTGATACCTCACTCGACCCCATTCGACCATTAGGGGCTCCCCTAGCTCCAAAACGGCTATTTCCATACCCTTCGGCCACCGCGCATGCGCACAATGCCGATATTTCAATCCCACACCCAGCCCATTAGATGCCCCTTCACCTAAGCTTCACTTTGATACCTCACTCGACCCCATTGGTCCATTAGTGGCTCCCCTAGCTCCAACACGGCTATTTCCACACGGTTGGTCCACACGAGTTGTCTCCCTTGCGTCAATGTGTGCAGATGGCGCTACGGTCGACGCCGTGATGTGGGAAGGGCGTCCCCACACCATCCTGGAGCCGCCATTTTGTTTGTTGATTTTCTGCGGAGATACACGGGACAATAAACACTCGACCCTAGGGTGGTACAGATGCTAGACTGATCCTATTAACATGGTACAACACCTATAGATTATGTTTATTACTAGGACGTCAGCGAAATACTAGTACCCATCCTCCGCATGGCATTTATTCTGTGAAAACACCCATGACATGACTGAAAAGAGCCTCACTCGGCCCAATCGGACCATGCAGCGTATTTGTAGTCTAGGGACTACTTTTCCTCCGCGGAAGCTTTCTTCCGCGACCGCATCACAGCCAAACCGCATCACCGCGGAGGAATACATTTTTGACCTGGGTCACGTGATATGCAAATTTGGAACTCTCCTGTGCTGGAGGTAGCTTTTTGGTCTTTCTGCCGGAACTATACTGCACTTGACCTCTGTGACCCTCCCGTGACCTCCAAGTTCCTCCACAAATCCTCCACAAATCTGCGCAGAAACACCTGCGCACTCGTCAAAATGTGCGCTGTAATAGCCTTTCTCTACTACTGGTGTAGGCTACCACTCGGAATATCGACGATATCGTCAAATCTAATAGGGTTGCTTACATATTCTTAATTCTTACATAACCCCGGCGTCACTGTGGTATGAGATTATTTTATCACGTTTGGTTCAGTGTTTTGAACCTTAAAATGAAGACGGCTCTTCCAGATTATCTTAGCTACCCCGATAATAATACATATCGTAAGTTATTTATTATGTAAGTAAAACGGTTTGATCAAGAAATATAACTCACCTTCAAATTCTGCATCAAATGTTATGTTAATGGTCGGTTAAGCCAAATTCAAAGCGATATATTCCAACTAGAACTCTCATGCCAAATCCTGAATTCTTGTTTACGTCTCGATTAAATGCAGAGCAAGCGATGCCCTCAAACCATTTATTTCATTGGCTAACTTCTACTGTTTTTAAATGAAAGTTAACAATGCATGTTAAGTTTTTACTATTTTTTAAATCACACTTCCGTCTTACGCAGAAATAGAAGATTCCTTACGCAGAAAAACAAGGGTCGACAATTGCGTGTATCACATTTTCATTAATCAACTATGACCTTTGAAAAACATTCACAAAATATCGTGGTCTTCTCACAGAAGCTAATTACCATTGATATTTGATTAATTGGGTGGGGTACGTTCTTATCTTAATCTTCGACCTGGTTATGGGCGGCCATTTATGTCAAAATTACCAGCTCGGGTTGTACAGCTTAACTCACAACAGAAAACGTATCTAACGATATAAAGCGTCAGTATAAACGCTTATGTCATCTTTTTGTAAACAAGGATCCTAACTTTAAACGCATATTTCATCTCTCTCCAAACGATAATACAAGCGAACTCAGAACGAACAGTATATTTCAGCACGTACAACGTATCAGAGAACGAACGACCTCTTTCAGAACGTACTTTATAATCGAGGAGGCGCTCGGCAGACGGGAGACCACTCGAGCGCCTCTATCTGCTTCTCCCAAATGCGGGGGTGGCTGTCGTTTGCATGAGCGACTCATAGTAAGGAGTCTTACAAGATGAGAATGGCAAGTCCATGTAAACATTTTTATCTGATATCTGAAGTTCAAAACTTTTGGTACACTTTAACCTAGGGGCAAAAAATAACCACATTCATTTTGAGGTCACGACCTGAAATAGCGGAAGTCGAAATAGCGGCCCAGTTTCACGTCATATATCATTCTACCATTCGGAATGACCCGATTATTTCCGGAAATATTTCCGAAGGAACGTTGTTCGTTGTGAAACAGCTCGTTCGTTCTGAGTTATACTCTTCGTTTTCAAATAGGTCACACTCTGTGTCGGACTGGCTATTCGTCCAGAACTAGACTTTTCATTCTGAGTTTGTATTCGAACATCGTACCGTTTGTTTTCGGTTTGAGTATACGTTCAAAGTTAAGGTTTTTTTATTTGCAGGAATATAAAATGCGTTTAAGATTACAGTGTACATTGTAAGATATGCTGTCTTTTCTGAGTTTGGCTTTAGGTTTTGTAATTGCTAATTTTGACATAAATGGCTGCCCATAGAGGGGTCTTGGAATGGACTTTCGAGGTGGAGGCGAGCCTAAATGAATATCAGTTTGAAGCGCTCGTGGGGGAGCGTCCGACTAACCTGGTGTGTAGTGAAAGTAAGACAATACGCAGTCCAGGAGTATTAGCGAAAATGGGCATTTTGGAGGTGCGATGGGGCATATTTGAGATATTGAGGGGTTATATCTCATCCAAATATGGCGTGTAGGCTCTCAAATTGAAGCTCTCGTGGTATAGACTACACCTTGAGGGAGGTCCATGTCATTTGTGACTAGCGATAACCGGCAATTTGGGGGTGCTTGGGAGTGATTGAGGAACCATTCTTTGTCCGAATAAGCCGTGTGAGGTGTCAGTTTGAAGCACTCGTTGGGCAGCGTCCGACTGGGCTGGTGTGTCATGGAAGTAACTACCATGGCGCGCATACGCAGGCGGAGAATAGCGGGAAAATGTCACTTGAATGGATGTTTGATTTAGCCTCGAGGTGGACCAATATTGGTCTGAATTGGTCGTATGGGGCGTCACAGTGAAGCACTCGTGGGGGAGAGTTCGACTGGCGTGCAGTCCGGTTTCATCATTCTTCGCATGCGCAGTATGACAGTAGTATATAAAGGGGCCTTTGGGAAGTATGCAGGGGTCTGTTTGAGCGATGAAGGGGGTATCCTTGGTCCACAAATAGTATACAGTGTATCATATTGAAGTTCTCGTACGTGACTGTGACGTAATTGGTGACGTCATCAATAGTAGCGAAATTAGAGCGTCGCTCGAGTGCGCCCTTGAGACATACCTACACCCCTATACACTAACCCATAGGAGTGACTCGTGGACCCGGGTTTGTATGTCGGCTCTGAATACCTGAACTCTGGCATACTGGTGCGGTTGGGTTGAACATGAGAGTTCCATGGTATAGCTACCTCCGCTTGAAGTGACGTCATTGGTCGCACCGTCATAATGCCCTCGACATCTGCCTCAACGCATCCGACGCCAATCTTCAAGCAGTGACGCCCTAACGCTGGTGCGAGTGAATAAAAACACACACCCGCACACTCATACACACACGCATACACACCTAAACCCTGTATACAGGATACCGTTGAGCCAACATGTTCTGGAACAGCTGTTTTCGCATTTTGGCCGCATTTCTCCGGGCATCGGTGGGCTGTTACCCCATATCCACATCCAAATGACGCTTGGTCTTCATAATGGACCTATGCGTGGGATCACCTCTCTGTAAGGCTCTTGCTTCTTATTCTGCCCAGCGTCCTCAATCACCACAGGACCCCATAGCTGAATCATATGGCATTGACGCCCAACAACGCTCGGCGGTGCCCGTCAACCTCTGTCATAACGACATAAACGCCCGTCAACGTCCGTCTATAAAAACAGGCCTCACCGATAGACGAATACAGTCGACGTTAAAGCTCTCAACATGGCTTAACGTCTTGAGTGTGGACGCACCTTGTGTGGACGGGACACTGCGATATGATGCGGCACAAGAGGAATATACATGGGTGTAGAGAGACCGAGTGGCTAGAAGCCGATGAGCCCACAAAGGAAGATAATGATGCAGAGACTGTTGAGCGTCTATCCACTGATACCGAGAGCCTACCCACTAACAGGCAAGCAAATAACCCCGACCTAGACGATGAGGGAAGCTCCTACCTACCTTTTGGGACCGTATTGTAACAGCGGTAGGATGCTGGGCAGGATAATTTACAAGAGCGCCCATCCACCAGAAAAACAGCCATGGCGATCTATGAATAGTATAGCCGGCTGCCGCTTGAATTGACCAGCGATCCCATGCATAGTCCTTTGGTTAACCTATTCTAAAGCACATACCAAGAATCTAAAGATTCGTGATATGTGTTGTATCTCAGGTACGCGTTTATTGGTAACAAAATTTGGCAACACAATATATCAACAGCATATAGGTATTCCAATGGGTACTAATTGTGCACCCCTATTGGCTGACCTGTATCTGTTCTCTTATGCATGTGACTATATGCAGGCGTTTTCAAAAACAGATCCATTCAAACCCCGTTCCTTCTCATTCACCAAACGCTATATAGACGATCTTCTCGCTGTGGATAATCGCTATATAAATGACGCAGTGAAGGATATATATCCACCTTCACTGGATTTGAAGGAAACTACAGATAACCCTACAGACACATCATATTTAGACCTATATCTCTATAAAAATGAAGCGGGCCTTCTCTCTCGTCGACTGCATGACAAAAGAGATGATTACAATTTCGACATCGTAAATTATCCCTTTCTGGACAGTAATATTTCAGTGGAACCTGCATATGGCGTATACATATCACGCCTAGTAGCATTTGCTAGATCCTGTGTTAAATGTGACGATTTTAATCAACGTCACAAAACATTGTTGCAGAAACTTATAAAGCAGGGCTACACCACCAAGCGCCTCCACTCAAAGTTTCTCAAATTTGGCGATACATATCGCATGCTGATAGCAAAATACGAGCGTAGCGTGCAAGATCTATGGCGCTACGTTTCGTAACTTGTGTCTAATTCCGCTTAACCCGGGGCTAGGCGCCGTATGAACCCATGTACTTCAAGATCCTCATGGTACTCATATGAACAGTCACATTCAAAGCGTGACTGAGATACATCATTCATTAGATGACGACTTTACAACGAATATTATGGATTAAGAATACTGATCAGCGATACGAATTTGATATTTTTGGAACATCATTGAAAACTGTTGACCGCTTCTCTCTTGCAGGAAACAAGCCTATGTTTATGTATACTATGATTGTCTTTTTGAATTTGGTGCTAATACTGTTATATGGAATAGGTCTTTGGATTATGGATTATTCTCTAATGGACGACGGCTAAATTATGAATGACGGACTAGACGCTGGTAATTTAATGTACCTGTTCATGTGGAAACTTGGATGACATGGCCACACGGCCCCTAGCACCGGCATAAGAGGTATTAGATGCAAATCTAGAGAGCTATGATGGAAATGCTCTGACAACTCGTATATTGGTAATTAGCGAGCTGTGTCGCTGTGACAACTCGTACACTGGGGGTTGGTGAGCTATATCGTCGTCAGATGAAAATGACGGTATTTAACACAAAAGACTAGTCTGTGAGGCCCGATGTCGACCCAGCATCAACTTCCCACAATGCCAACTTATATCAAAGACCAAAAGGTCTGTACAGGGGGCGGGCCTCGGGGACGAAATGTCCACCAGCAGAATCTCGCCATATACAGGTAAAAATTACAACGCATAAGGGAATTGGGAAGAGATGCCGACATACTGACAGAGTCACATATGATTTCACAGTATAGTCCTCTGATTAACCTATTCTAAAGCACATACCAAGAATCTAAAGATTCGTGATATGTGTTGTATCTCAGGTACGCTTTTATTGCACCTGTTCATGTGGCAACATGGATGACATGGCCACACGGTCCAAGCGTCAAGACCAAGCGTCACTTGGAGGATGATATGGGGTAACCACCCACCGGTGCCATGGAAAACGCGATAAAAATGCAAAAACAGCTGTTCCAGAACATATTGCCCCAACGATATCCTGGAATGCCTAATAATGTTTAGAACAACGGGAGAGGCACAAGAGGAATCGACGATTGGCACGAGCGGCTTCTGATTGGACAAGAGCATACAAGACTTGTAAGCACACCCATATTGACTCTTCCTTCTTGGGTGTGTTGTAATGGAGGGGATAATAAAATGATTGACCTGTAATCCTTGTTGTTATTCTCTTAGCTGGCTGTGTCAAGGCGTTAAGACATTAGGATTTAGGTGTGTTTTGGTGTGTGTGGCGAGGAGAGTGCGTGTGTGGGTGCGAGGGTGTGTGTATGTGTTCTTACTCACATAAATGGTAGGGCGTCACTGCGTGATGACGGGCGTTGGAAGATGTCGAAGGCCTTATGACGGTGGGACCAATGACGTCACTTTTTCAAGGTGAGGTAACGCATGCTACTCTTATGTCCAACCCAATTCCACCAGTATGCCTGAGTCCAGGTATTCAGAGCAGATATACATTCCATGGTCCACGCGTCACCCATATGGTTTGGTGTATAGGGGTTTAGGTATGTCTCCAGGGAGTACCCGGGCGACGTTGTTCTTCTCTACTGACGTCCCCCCTCATCGCTGATTTAGACCCCTGCGTACTTCCAAAATACCCGCTTTTTATATTAATACCAGACTGCGCATGCGCAGAATGATGAAACTGGACTACACGTCAGTCGGACCAATACTGGTTCACCTCGAGGCTAAAACATCCATTCAAGTGACCTTTTCCCACTATTTTCCGCCTCTGCCCCTACTTCCACGACACACCAGTCCAGTCGAATGCTACCCCACGAGTGCCTCAAAATACCTCACGCGGCTCATTCTGACCAAGACTGGTTCCTCAATCACTCAAAAACACCCCCACCCACCCCCAAAATGCCCGCTTTCGTTATTACACCAGCTGATGACGTCACCAATGACGTCACAGGTTACATGGACATCCCACTTCATCCCAACTTTCATCCCACCTTTCGCCCCACCTTTCATCTCACCTATCATCTCACTTCATCCCCTATATCTTTGACATGGACAGCCTCAATTTATACGACCGAATAAGGTATACTACTCTCGGTATACATGAAACAAGTTCTAAGGCACTCAGTACAGAGAGAAGGAAAACGTTTTTTTAAAACGTGGCGATATCATTTAATAATATCAACGAAATGACAGCCACTTTTTAGATTTCAGTTCGTATACACAATGTAAATTTTTTTTGATATTGATAAAATAAATCATATTCGTGAGCATGTGGAGAAGTACAGTACTGTTGTTCACCTGACCTGGCCACATTTTAGTTCCACTTGAATCACGCAGCATAAAAAGAGTTTTTGTAGTGTTTGTCCTACTCTGCACAAATGCACAGCTGTAAATATTTACGAACTTGTATTAAAACATCCTTGACGACCAGAAAGGGTACCGTACGAATAAAACGACCGCTCTCCAGGCTGACGCACACCCCCAAATTCTCCAGGTCAGATAGGGTTATCTATGGTGGCCGATAAGGGACATCGCTGCATTGTTTCAGGTATGTGGTTTGGTAACACGAAGGCAGGATGCGAAGCGCGAAGTCCAAACACGAAGCCAGGATGCGAAGTGCGAAGGCAGGATGCGAAGCGCGAAGTCCAAACACGAAGGCAGGGTGCGAAGCGCGAAGGCAGGATGCGAAGCGCGAAGTTCAAACACGAAGGCAGGATGCGAAGCGCGAAGGCAGGATGCGAAGCGCGAAGTCCAAACACGAACGCAGGATACGAAGCGCGAAGGCAGGATGCGAAGTGCGAAGTCCAAACACGAAGGCAGGATGCGAAGTGCGAAGGTAGGATGCGAAGCGCGAAGTTCAAACACGAAGGCAGGATGCGAAGCGCGAAGTCAAAACAAGTGCCACTGCGCATGACCCGATGAAAGCGAGGCCAGGCCGCCATTTGAATTATTTTATTTACCAATGCCGAGATCAGAGTATAGTCGCCTTTCTCGTCGGGATGGTTTACATGAAGAATAAAGTCTGTATATGCTTAGATACACGAGTACAAGACCAGTCTTTCTTTATTACCGGAACCATTTCGTCACTCGATACAGTCAAAATCGCTGATTTTCTTGATTCAAAGTATAGTTCATTTATGCTCGATTTTATTGAAGACAGCGTCATCCGTCAATATTTTAACGTCGGATATATCGTCGGAAATTCTTCATATCAATCACGACATCTGCTATACAATAATAATATGGTCGGAAATTTTACATAAGATTGGAAAACATACAATAAATGTTTCACAGAAATCAAGCATAATAGTATTACATATCATACTGTATCACAGAAACTTAACATATTAAATACTGGTATATATAATTGTATCACAGGACCAGAATATGATTACAAAATATGGAGGACGACAAATGAAGTTGGACGCAAAATTAAAACTAAACAGGGGAAAAAATAAAGGATCAAATTTTTTAAATCCCCAGCCTTGATAATAAATTTGACTAAATCAATCAGTTGTCGGTAACAAAATCTCTCAGCATTAAGAATACTGGAAAATTTATGGTGGTAACACGAAGGCAGGATGCGAAGCGCGAAGTCCAAACACGAAGGCAGGATGCGAAGCGCGAAGGCAGGATGCGAAGCGCGAAGTCCAAACACGAAGCCAGGATGCGAAGCGCGAAGGCAGGATGCGAAGCGCGAAGTTCAAACACGAAGGCAGGATGCGAAGCGCGAAGTCCAAACACGAAGGCAGGATGCGAAGCGCGAAGGTAGGATGCGAGGCGCGAAGTTCAAACACGAAGGCAGGATGCGAAGCGCGAAGGCAGGATGCGAAGCGCGAAGTTCAAACACGAAGGCAGGATGCGAAGCGCGAAGGCAGGATGCGAAGCGCGAAGTCCAAACACGAAGGCAGGATGCGAAGCGCGAAGGCAGGATGCGAAGCGCGAAGTTCAAACACGAAGACAGGATGCGAAGCGCGAAGTTCAAACACGAAGGCAGGATGCGAAGCGCGAAGGCAGGATGCGAAGCGCGAAGTCGTGTTGGACTTCGCGATTCGCATCCTGCCTTCGCGCTTCGCATCCTGCCTTCGCACTTCGCATCCTGCCTTCGTGTTTGGACTTCGCGCTTCGCATCCTGCCTTCGCGCTTCGCATCCTGCCTTCGTGTTACCAAACCACATACGTAGCGATGTCCCTTATCGGCCACCATAGTTATCTCATTCTATGCCGTAGTTTTGACAATTCCAAACTGATAAAACATTGTCATAAACATGAATGACTAGAGGATATACTTAGCATCGTCTACCAAGTTTCAAAGTTTTCCAAGCTTTTAAACAATGTATAACATGATAAAAACATTTGTATATAAATTCCCAATATTTCCAGTACCGGTATGCCGATGACAGACAATCCTTTAACTTTGTTTTTATTGGTATAATTGCAGAGAGGGTTGAGATTTCTCTGTTAAAAATGTTTTATAGCATTCTAGTACAGAGATTCAGCAAGTATAAGCCGCGTCATTCCTGTCACTCTAGAGGCAAAAAGGTTTTGTTTCTTGTCAGCGTGCGTCTGTGGCTGGCATCAGTTAATCACTTCCGGGTTGGTGCTCTTGACCTACATTGTTTAGAAATTTGAGAGCAGATCTTTATGAATTTTATGAGCTGTGATTTTTCGGCATTTCTGATACATCTGATATTTCAACTTGCAGATGAGGCTTCAAGCTGTACTTCCTGGTGTTGATTTGGGCCACTTTGGGAAAAGTAGGGTGGATGGAGACATGATCAATGAAGGGTGAGAAGGCTCCCTGTTTACAAATTGAATGATATTCGGTAGCACCAATCAGTTGTCAATGGCGAGAATTTGAAATTTCCTTGGTCAACTCCTGTCAAGACTTTCAAAGTTAGTGTCCCACAAGGTGAATATTGTCATGCCAAGTGGATTTATGCATTGGTAGTTTTCTGATTTTTGTGATTTTTTATGGTAATACATAACAAGTAACAAAATTATTAGTGATCTGATGCCTGTCACAGCAGTTTTTCACATTTGACCAGAGAACTTCAAATCGTCACTGCGGCTACAGTTTTGACTTGATCAGCCCAATTTTCTCCAGGCTGACTCACGAACAACGTACAAATATTGTGGTTGTTTCAAATTGATGTTATTAAATTATTAATAGAATAAAATTAAATTTTTAATTAATTTTAATCAATTTTTTAATTATTAAAATTATTTTTTTTTCTTGCCAAATGTGGGTGAAATAAACATCATACTGATAATGTTGGGTAACATTTTTTGTATTCTTATGCCATTTCCGCGACATAACTGAGACCTTTTGGAGCAAATATAGGCAATAAATGACTGATTTGTCTGTCCTATGGCCAAATAGTCAATGCCAAATATGACGAGGTCCACTTAACACAGCTGGTAGTTATGATCAAATTAGCTTTCAAGATACAATAAAATGTAAATGGAAGAAAGTAAATTCACATAGATACAATTACATGCTTTTTTTCAAAATCTAGACCCCAGTTCAAATCTTCAATGCTTCATATATCAGTCTAAAACCACATGAAATTAATAATAATCATATCACCTGATATGTTCCACACACAAAATTTTCAATATGGCTTTTGCATTTGTAACTTTAATGAAACAAATAAAATCTGATTAACTGAGTCATCAATTAATCTGACTGTTGATGGTTTCACATTTTTCTTGTGTGTCTATTCCGTCTATTGTCAGTCGCAGTTGCATCATACTTTCTCTTCATTTCATTTCTACTATCTCCAGGATTATAAGTTTGTAATTTTCTTTCATATTCAGATTAGAGATCTTGTGGGTGGCAAAGAACATGGATTACAGGCATGAAATATTAGCAAGCCGCCCCCAACACCAAATAGTTTCTCTGGGAATTTCGCACGGTGTGACTCAGAGGTATGGCCTCCAATTCTATTGATCCTCCAGTTTAGGGCAAGATGGTTTGTATCATGTTTATCTGGCACAGAAGGTAGATTAAAGTGCCAAACAAATTAAGCTCTCTGACGATCCATTGTGATCACCAGTGTCTATAGTGCCTAATTTTCAAAGTTCGAAATTCAAAATTTGTGTAGTTTTGGTTAGGTTTTTGTTAGGATTAGGGTATACTAGGGTATGTTTGTTTGGGTCATCGTCGCCATGTAAGGTTAGGTGCGACGTTAAACTCCAAACAACCAACCAACCAATCCGACTGTATTGGAAGATAGGCCTTGATCTCTGTAAGTTGCCACTTTATTGTTTCACCAAACAGTTAACAGTTTAAGTGAGTCAACTTTCATCTGTCCTCCTCTTTCATGGTTGTTAATGTAGCAGAGATCAGCAAATGACCATCAAATATGTTGTCATTGAATTTTATTCCTTTTTCTGTTCTATGTTGTGTTTTGGCAAGTGTTGAAATTCGACACAGAATATATTCCTCAATGTTATTTATGAGTTTTCTCAGTAATAATAACTGTTTACAAGTAATATGTGCTTCTTTCTAATTACTGCCAACATGTTGATGAGATATAGATCCATTCAATTGAACTGACATATATTCTCTTTATGGGACTTGTGTATACCATAAACACCTCTGTATTATAGTTTTGGATGAATTGTGTACACATTTGTGTATATTGCTGTCACTTATTACAGGATTAAACATGTCTTTGATCTTTGTATCAACATCAAATTTTAATCACATTTGATAGATTACTGGAATGACCCACTTATTACATGGGGAAATTAACCATTGCCATGAAGGGAATTTTTATCAAATGTAGTCTAAATGAGCAGCTTGTAAACAAATTATGTTTTGTCACATTTTGAATTTACTTTTTCTTTATTTTTAAGTTTTAATATGAAAAATTTCATAAAAAATGAATTAAAATAGTGACTAACATACCTAGTTAATGGTTTATACTTCTTATTATAGGCAGAGGATTGTCGACTTAGTGCCTTTTACCAGGTGGGAAAATATGTAGAGGTTAGTGAGATATTGTACTTTTCCCTTGTACCTCAGTCTTACGTCATATGGGGCAAGCTGAGGGGAAATTATAAAGGTGGTTCCCTTGGTATAGGCTGTAGAATCTCTATCTGTGCCTAGTTTTATCTGTGCCTTCTCAAGATGGTTTAGGGATGGGCATGGTTTGTTCAGATGAGAGCATTCTTTATTTTAACAATGGTTCCATCACTGACAGGCATCAGACCGGAGTTAATCACTTCCGGGTCGGTGTTTACATTGTTTAGAAATTTGAGAGCAGATCTTTATGAATTTTTTGAGCTGTGATTTTTCAGCATTTCTGATACTTCTGATATTTCCACTTTGGGAAAAACATGGTGGATGGAGACATGATCAATGAAGGGCGAGAAAAGCTCCCTGTTTACAAATTGAATGACATTCGGTAGCACCAATCCGCTGTCAATGGCGGGAATTTGAAATTTCCATGGTTAACTCCTGTCAAGACTTTCACAGTTATTGTCCCACAAGGTGAATATTGTCATGCTAAGTGGATTTATGCATCGGTAGTTTTCTGAATTTTTTGTGTGTGATTTTTTATGCTAATACATAACAGGTAACAAAATTATTAGTGATCTGAGGCTGGCTATGAATCCTGTGCATCAACACTTGTGTCCCAGTTAAACTTGTCTATGTATATATATTTGTTTGTCTGGCTCTGGAACAGAGAACCCGTACGAACATGTGTATTGCGAAATCCTAAACCCTCGACCATGTGGGCGTGTAAAGGATATGTAAAATCGTGGTCATTGTAAATAAATGCCCAGTGGCCTGTTCCAGGGCTTAAACTAAAAAAAAACCTCTTGTGTCCAAAATTCTAAGTTGTCTCCCGTAACCAAAAGAAGCATCACTTTAAATGTTTATATAATGTGATGTGAAGAGTTCGAAAAGACCGTTAGCTATTGGAGAATGAATCGTTCGGGTTCAAGGCAAAACATACCATGATTTAACGCATAACTGTTCCGTCGTGACTCTTCTGGCAAAAAAAAAGAGAAGCATCGTCACTGCACCTTTTTTCGAGGGTCTATAACCAGAAACAAAAGATTTTTTTGGCTATCTGTATTAGATACGGTCTGTTGATTATATCTTTACGGTGTTTACAGATTACCCCTTGAGGCGGATTTACTCAAGGAGGCTTGGCCTTCAAACTCACTACGTGATTGGATACTAGAAATGTTTGTCTCTCAGAAGGAAATGAATTCATTTTAGAAAGTTATTTCCTCATAGAAAATTAAACACAAAGAGCTCGCAATTTATAATATGTCTTAATGGCCACCCTTAGAAGAGCATCTCCTATCCTGGAGCAAATCCATAATAATTATGTCGCATTGTTTTAACAAAAGGTAATTGGTGAGAGTTTGTTTACATTCACACTCATCTTTACATTTCAAGTTAAATACTACACTAACGTTCCGTCATTAGTGTTCGACTTGGATATGCGAAGATGATTCACCTGCTTTGTTCCGCAAATTGTCCAGGCCTTGAAGTGCACATGAAAGAGTACTGTACTGAGTTAGTCATAACGTCTATTGTATAATGTTTACAAATGATAGTGGGTGTGATGACCATTTATAAAAACTCGTCCTACAAATATTTAATGCACAATCTTTCGACTTTGGGTAAAGGCTCCAGCATGAGAGTCGAAAGCCTGTAAATTAAATAATGTACCGAGTACATGGAGTATAGGTGACAAACAGCTTGTCTAATCATATAAGGACGCCCATCTTAAAAATGTACATTAAATAATGTACCGGGTACATGGAGTATAGGTGACAAACAGCTTGTCTAATCCTATAAGGACGCCCATCTTAATAATGTACATTAAATAATGTACCGGGTACATGGAGTAAGTGACAAACAGCTTGTCTAATCCTATAAGGGCACCTATCTTAATAATGTACATTAAATAGTGTACCGGGTACATGGAGTAAGTGACAAACAGCTTGTCTAATCCTATAAGGACACCCATCGTAATAATGTACATTAAATAATGTACCGGGTACATGGAGTAAGTAACAAACAGCTTGTCTAATCCTATAAGGGCACCCATCTTAATAATGTACATTAAATAATGTACCGGGTATATGGAGTATAGGTGACAAACGGCTTGTCTAATCCTATAAGAACACCCATCTTAATAATGTACATTAAATAATGTACCGGGTACATGGAGTAGGTGACAAACAGCTTGTCTAATCCTATAAGGACGCCCATCTTAATAATGTACATTAAATAATGTACCGGGTAAATGGAGTATAGGTGACAAACAGCTTGTCTAATCCTATAAGAGCGCCCATCTTAATAATGTACATTAAATAATGTACCGGGTACATGGAGTATAGGTGGCAAACAGCTTGTCTAATCCTATAAGGACGCCCATCTTAATAATGTACATTAAACAATGTACCGAGTACATGGAGTATTAGGTGACAAACAGCTTGTCTAATCCTATAAGAGCACCCATCTTAATAATGTACATTAAATAATGTACCAGGGACATGGAGTATAGGTGACAAACAGCTTGTCTAATCCTATAAGAGCGCCCATCTTAATAATGTACATTAAATAATGTACCGGGTACATGGAGTATAGGTGACAAACAGCTTGTCTAATCCTATAAGGACGCCCATCTAAATAATGTACATTAAATAATGTACCGGGTAAATGGAGTATAGGTGACAAACAGCTTGTCTAATCCTATAAGAGCGCCCATCTTAATAATGCCTCAATCGGTCTAAACCCGATCGTACTTTGTTCATAATTGATAACTGCTAATCAGTACCCAGATATCTTTGGTACATCATGTTCATGGTGTCACTCGGGCGGGAGTTGGGAGTGGGATAAAATAGCAGCCCAAATGTACACACATCTGAAATATAGCATGAAGTGTTCCTTAAGAACAAGAATAATGGATTGATGGATCTATACTTCATTTCCACTGGATAAAGTCACGAAAAAAAAAAAAAAAAACAATCATGGGGAAATTCAAGATGGCGGCCATCCGAAAGGATATGTAGGCTAACGTTACAACTTCTTTGCGTGTGATAGTAATACAACTCTTTTTCAATTCAAAACCTGCAAACCCAGATTTTGAAGATTGCATACAGCTTTGAAAAGTGTTTCATGGTCCATTGCATGGAAAGGATTGATCACTGATCGAAACGTGATAATTTGCCTATTTGGTATTTTTTTGGCATTTATATGAAGGATTTTCTCTTGTAATGAAATATGACTCCCAAACTCACAGCTAACCTTGGTCCTTTCAAGTAATCAAACTTCTATAATTTTGGTTTGAGACGTCATATTTTAGTCACAGGAGAGAATCAACCATGGCAAAATAGATTAGGGAGCACATTCAGATAAATTCTACATCCATTTTTTTTCTTGCCAGTAAGTTCAGAAGACACGAATCCTCAGTTCTCTCAAATTCAATTTTTCCCTGTTCCAATGGACACAGGATCACACAAATAGACTTAAAGCAAACCGGCTATGACGAAGTGTTATGTCTTGGTGAAGATTGGTTTTGATAAATATTTTCTCTGAGCTAAAATAAAAACAAATTATATGAATAAATTAGACGAGGATATGTCATATGATCGCCATGTCGAACTTGCCATTACACTGTGCTTTCAGGATAATACCTATAATCTCAAACTGGGCTACTTGTAACAGAGCAGATCTAATGCTGCCATTTTAAAGTGCTGTCTCACCGAAATATTATGATTAGTACTGGGGTTAATGCAAATAGTCTTAAATGACTGAGATACAATACACATGTATTTTTGACAGAAGAACGGTATGAACAGGAATGTCTTGAAATCTGTTGGTCGATTCTCTCTTGAAAGAAGCTAGCTTTGGTTTATGTGTATAATTTAATGACCAATGAATCACAACAGTTTTATTTATTGAAGTTCATGTGTACATGGAACAATGAATTTCTTTTCGTGAATCTTCTCCACACTTTATGCTAGGGTTAGGCAAGAGAGTAACTGTTTTCAGTTGGTATTTGGATACGCCCCCTCACCAGTCCAACAACAACCCCTGTCCGAGTGACGTCATAATGTTGAAAAATAATTTTAAAAACTTCGGCAATAAATTACACCGGTATTAATTCTAAAAAAGCAAAGCCTAAACAGACGATTAATTTGATAGATACATTTGTTCAAGTGCATGCACATTCCTCTTGTCAGAAAACACCATACTTTTCTCTGTGCCTTCTAAAATAAAGCCGATACTTAATCAAGTCTAGCAACTAGCATCGGCATTCTGAACAACGCGAAGATTGACGACTTATATTGTGGTCAATGCTTTGTCGACCGCTTTAGCGGTTTGGTGACGATCAACCGTCACAAGCATCGACCGTGAAATCGACCATCGAAAATTCATATAAGTATTAAGACGAACAGATGAGGCTATGGGACATTATCATCGCCTTGTAAGAGCTTCGTAGTAGTAGGAAAAGGCTATCTGGGGGTACCGTTGATCTTTTCCCTCTGAGTGCAACATCCGAGTGTTTTGTGACGTCAGCAAGTGACAGGAGCTGACCTTCAACCCTGCGCAATCTTTCGACACAAGTAGTGAACGACTTGGTTGCCTGTCTAGGCTGAGATCTCATTTGTTCTCCACGATTATAGTACGGTACCTAAAACGGGTGAATATCTGTATTTTCGGTTTATGTTCTGATATTAAATGCGAATGGATTTGTACAGAGAAGGCAATTACTTGTTTCCTAACTTAAGATGAACACACAGTCGACTAAAATTGTGCGCCAGAATACGGGAGTTATTCGGCATCTCGTAGTTGTTTCACACGATTTAGCGACAGAATGAAAATAACTCCAAATAATCATATACAATAGGCTATAATTGTTTAATTGAAGGGTTCTTGGAATTAATTCAAAGATACAATATGATCGACCGTATAAGTTTATAATTTGAATGGTCCTGAACTATTATGTGTCTGTTATCAGCACTCCCTCTCCCCCCACACACCCACTCCCCTGCTCACCCCATTTAAGAGCTCATACGTTTGTCAAAGGTGTAAAGCGGAGACATCATACATAAGGAGGCCATACATGTTGCGACTTCTTTATTTATGGATTATTTAATAATCTACTGGTTTGTAATGTGGACAACCTGAAGATTTTGGTGAACCATCCAGATTGTATTCAGCACTTGGGTTTACCGAACCCGCATTCTAAGTTACAAATTGGAACACATTCCACCCATTTAAATTTGGTGAACTGTATGGGGACACCCAGACAAACACCCATTTTCAAAGGGAGGACATTTCAAACACATTTCACCAGTCCAGGTGGGGACACATATTTCATTAGTGAGTTGTACAATACGTTCAGTTTTGTGGCTATATCTCTGAAACACTTATCTGCAAATGGATGGACTATTTTTGTAACATAATTCTGTGGAGGATTGCCATTAAATGACTAGTTATAGGTAAATTTTACTTGTTATTACATTATCCTGTTGTGGTGAATCGTTACGAAGGGCCCAGTGTAATTTCGGCTAAGCCTATATAAACAACGAATGAAGAAACAGGCATGGAACCTGCTCAAAATCTCTCTTACAGTTATGGTGAATCTATTGACGACAGCTTATTTTAAACGGTTCCTTGCTGAAGGCAGGGGAGGGGATATTATTCCTGTGTGCCGGTCAACCATCCCCAGGAACCGATCAACGTTCATATATGCGTAACAATCATTTTATAGTGGGGGACTACATGTAGGCCGATATTTCCTGAAAGGAGACCATTATTCCTCTCTGCCGGTCAATTTTGTCTGTGGCGTAAACCATTCCTAGTAGTCAAACCGTCATTCATATATTCTGGGCAACTACACCTGATGACAGACAATCCAATCTGGGTGGCGAGGAAACTATCATTCCTGAGAGACATCCCTGTGTGTCGGTTAATAATTCCTGGGGGGAGGCGGTCACTGATTCCTGAGACAGGGGGTCATTATCATTCATGAAGGGGGGTGCGTCATTCCTATTTGCTGGACAATCACCTAATGGCGGACAAATTTCGAAAAACACAGTATGATCTTTGAAACTTATAAATCATTAACAAGAGACTAACTTCTTTATGGACGACAGCTTACTACTAGATGTCGGATCCGACGCTATCCCCCACTTGATATTGCCTGAAATCGCCACCCTTGCTTTAGAACAGCGACCCTGGTAGCCAAGTGCAGAGTTGACGTCATCATGGAGACTTGGTTAGCTGAGACAGAGGTAGCAGATGGGGTACAGGACTCGCTACTTAACCCTATCTGGCCTAGGCTTTTTGGGACCTGTCCAGGCCGGGGGGGGGGGGAGATGACCCCCCTAATTATTTTTTTTACCCCTTGAGCTAGGGAGCTGAAACTTAACACACTATACCCTTGGATCAAGCTCTACCATAAAAATGTAACAAAACAAAAAACAATCCAAGATGGCCGCTTTGATGACGTCACAGTGTCGTCATTTCAAAAACGGCATATTTGGTCGATTTTCAGTCAGATTTTCCGAATTTTTTATTTATGCAATTTCTCCGCAAAACCTGCATGATACATTAGTAAATATTAATGTGATGTGAAATAAAATAGATTTTGCTCACTTTTCATCGCGAAAGAGCAGTAATTTTGAAGAAATATGACAAAAACATCACTTTTCTGGTACCCCACGTGGACGCCATCCTGAATTTACCCATGATTCTCTGCTCGGGGGGTTATGCAAATAGGCTCAAAATGACCCCAATATGATCAACTATAAAGTCAATGAGTTACATCTCTCCATTTGTTGTCGTTCCAGAGATAGCGCACACAGTTTGGTCTGGTAGGGTTAATAATCACGAAATGATGACGTCAGAAGGTAAAGGTTAAGGGTTAGAGGTCGGAAGGTTGACGTTGGAATTGAGCGAATCAGGGACACAGATTGTTTGAGACCGCGTCCATTGAAAGCTTAGGGATTCAAATTGGGTTGGGGCTGCAACTGACGGTGAAACTTTATAGAACTCGCTACAGTTGAAGTAAAGAATATCAAACTGGACCAATAAACACCGGTATGTTGATAGAAACCGCATACGCAGTGTACAGTGATGGAATTGTATATAAGGGAGAGTTGCCCTAACTCGCTCTGTACCACCATTTTTAACAGTTCCAAGCTGGTATCAACACTGTCATGAACATGAATGAAGCGGAGATATACCTATCATTACCTACGTAGTTTCAGAGACGATACTTCAAGCTTTCGAACAAGGTATAATATGATTAGAATGTTTGCGTACAAATACCTAATTGTTGTATGCCAATGACAGACAATTACTGAGTTATGTCTCCCCCAACTATGTTGGGGGGAGACATCTAGTGTTTGTGCTGTCTGTCTGTCTGTCTGGATGGATGCCTGTCCGTCCACTTGCCTTGTCTGCAAGATATCTTGAGAACTACTGGATGGAATTTCACCAAACTTGGATGGAAGCTTCATTGGGATAGCCCCCTCATTTGATTAGGTTTTGGTGTGTGTGCGTGCGTTCATCCGTGTCCGTCCGTCCATCTACTTTACATGTATATACAGACCTTGTCTGCAAGATATCTTGGGAACTACTGGACGGAATTTCACCAAACTCGGATGGAAGCTTCAGTGGGATAGCTCCCACATTTGATTAGGTTTTGGTGTGTGTGCGTGTAGTCATCCGTATCCGGTGTCCGTCCGTCCGTCCGTCCATCTACTTGTACATTTATATACAGGCCTTGTCTGCAAGATATCTTGAGAACTACCGGATGGAATTTCACCAAACTTGGATGGAAGCTTCATTGGGATAGCCCCCTCATTTGATGAAGTTTTGGTGTGTGTGCATGCGTTCATCCGTGTCCGGTGTTCGTCCGTCCATCTACTTGTACATGTATATACAGGCCTTGTCTGCAAGATATCTTGAGAACTACTGGACGGAATTTCACCAAACTTTGAAGGAAGCTTCAGTGGGATAGCCCCCTCATTTGACTAGGTTTTCGTGTGTGTGCGTACATTCATCCGTGTCCGGTGTCCGTCCGTCCATCTACTTGTACATGTATATACAGGCCTTGTCTGCAAGATATCTTGAGAACTACCGGATGGAATTTCACCAAACTTGGATGGAAGCTTCATTGGGATAGCCCCCTCATTTGATCAGGTTTTGGTGTATGTGTACATGCATTCATCCGTGTCCGTTGTCCGTCCGTCCGTTCATCTACTTGTACATGTATACACAGGCCTTGTCTGCAAGATATCTGGAGAACTACTTGACGGAAGTTCACCAAACTTGGATGGAAGCTTTATTGGGATAGCCCTCTCATCTGATTATGTTTTGGTTTGTGTGTGCGTTCGTCCATGTTCGGTGTCCGTCCGTCTGTCCATGTACTTTTATATGTATATACAGGCCCTTTCTGCAAGATATCTGAAGAACTACTGGACAGAATTTCACCAAACTTGGATGTAAGGTTCATTGGGATAGCCCCCTCATGTGATTAGGTTTGGGTGTGTGTGTGTGTGTGTGTGCATTTATCCATCTCCAACGTCCGTCCGTCCATCTAATTGTTCATGTATATACAGACCTTGTCTGCAAGATATCTGGAGAACTACTCGACGGAATTTCACCAAACTTGGATGGAAGCTTCATTGCATGGGATAGCCCCTCGTCTGATTAGGTTTTGGTGTGTGTGTGTGCGAACGTTCGTTCGTGTCCATCCGTCCGTCCATCTACTTGTACATGTATATACAAGCCTTGTCTGCAAGATATCTGGAGAACTACCCCACGGAATTTCGCCAAACTTGGGTGGAAGCTTCATTGCAATGGGCTCATCTGATTAGGTTTCGGTATGCATGCATGCGTTCGTCTGGTTATGTTGTCTGTCTGCCTGTCCATCTACTTATACATGTATAGACAGGCCTTGTCTGTAAGATATCTGGAGAACTACTGGACGGAATTTTCCCGAACTTGGATGGAAGCTTCATCGTGGTGGCCTCTGGTGAACTTCACCAGACTTGGATGGAATCTTTATTGGAATGGCCTCCGCATCTTATTATGTTTTGGTGTGCGCGCGTGTTTTGTGTTCATCCGTCTGTCTACTTGTACATGTATAGACAGGCCTTGTCTGTAAAATATCTGAAGAACGACTTGATGGAATTTCTCCGAACTTGGATGGCAGCTTTATCGTGATGGTCTCCTCATCTGATTAGGTTTGGGTTTGTCTGCGTGCATCCATCTGTTTCTGATGTCCAGCTTTGTTACATGTATGTACAGGACTACTCTTGTCTACAAGATATGTGGAGAACTACTGGATGAAATTTCTCCAACCTTGGATGGAGCTTCATTGAAATGGTCTTATGATCTAATTAGGTTTTGGTGTGAGCTAGTGCTTGTGTGGGTCCATGCTATATGTGCTTATCTGTCTGTCCAATTTTTGTTCACTCCATATCTTGGAAACTACTGAAGGCAGATGCATGAAACTTCTATACGGTACAGCATGTATACTATAGGTGTGGCTCTTGTATGTTTTGCATCTTTCCTATAATGTGATCAGTTTCGAAATAATTGATGCTTCACAATTACATGTATTTCACATTGGTTGGACGCTGTAGATGTCGGCAATCCACTCATTGCTATATAAATCCCGACTCCTCACTGGGTTACTGCAACAATGAAAATCGCCTCTTTGCAATTAATATTTTTAGATGCGCAACTTTATTTATGATACTTATTGCTATATTCATTTTATAGCACTTTGCCTTAAATTATGTGCCCCCTCAAGCCAAGGTGGGAGGTTGGGGGAGACGTATGTTTTTGCTTAAAAAAACAACCAGCATAGGCTTCATGCCGGAGCGGCAACTCAAGGGTCAAAGCGGAACCTCTAGTTATATTTCTCGTACCAACACGGTACAGACAAGGTTAATCATACTCTCGCTACCACTCGAAGGAGACACTGATAGCTCGATGGCAGCGTTCCACCAACAAGCTATTTGCAAAAATCAAAGAGATGACATGTGTGTGCACAATATGTGACTTGCCTAGACAAAATAAGATATTAATGAAGGAAATGTACGAAACAATTATGGTTGTTAAGACAACGAGTGGACGAGTCCGTCATCTGTTGAACTTGATACCTAAACGAGGTCCGAAGGCCTTTCATGTGTTTGTGCAAGCTCTACAGAAGACTGGGAACATTACATTGGCTCACCTGCTACAGCCTGAACTTAAGAAGATTTCGATCGTTGATGTCGGATACATATGGAAGCCGATAGCGACCACTCGCGTTCTCGCTATCTTGCCCTGTAGATTTGGCCAGGCGAAATGGCGAAAATACGAGAATTAGGGGCGCGAATGGCCGATAGCGGCCATCAAAAAGGTCGCGGCACGATAACACGAGAACACGCGAACGATGCCATTAGCGAGTCGCGACCTATATCCTGAGGCGAGTATGCGAGAAGACGAGAACACGCGAATGGTATACCATTCGCGTGTTCTCGTCTTCTCGCATACTCGCCTCAGGATGGGTCGCGGCACGCGAACACGCGAACGCGCGAATGGCCGATAGCGGCCATCAAATAGGTCGCGGCACGATAACACGAGAACACGCGAATGATGCCATTAGCGAGTCGCGACCTACCATTCGCGTGTTCTCGTCTTCTCGCATTCTCGCCTCAGGATAGGTCGCGGCACGCGAACACGCGAACGCGCGAATGGCCGATAGCGGCCATCAAAAAGGTCGCGGCACGATAACACGAAAACACGCGAATGATGCCATTAGCGAGTCGCGACCTACCATTCGCGTGTTCTCGTCTTCTCGCATACTCGCCACGGGATAGGTCGCGGCACGCGAACACGCGAACGCGCGAATGGCCGATAGCGGCCATCGAGAAGGTCGCAGCACAATAATATAAATCTGAATATAATTTAATACGAAACGAAATTTAGTATTTTTCCGTTTTACAAAATGAAATCCGATGATACAGTCAGGCGACAGACAAAGGGACAGTACTTCATTCAGAAGTTCAAATGTGAATTAAACTGTTAATAATACCTTTATTGATATATGAACTGTGGAATTGAACAATTAATTATTTTTTTTTATGCATGTATCGACTGACAAGCCTACCGAAATTTTAAAAAACATGTAACCTGTTATATTTTGAAACTCCCAAAACTCTCAGATAATAAATATTCTTCTCGAAATTTGGTTTGAAAAACATCAGCACGCATATAAAAATGAACGAAAATCAATAAAGAGATGGAAACTACATGGTCTTTGCTCTGTCGTGTTCTACTCTTGTTTATGTCAGCTCGCGCGTCGCCTCCAAAAATACGCATGAACACCCTTTTCCCCAAACATATCAGCAGAACGATCTCCCTTGATCAAATGGAGATCTGCAACCTTCCATTTGTCTGCAATGTGATGTTGAGAATCAGAAAAGGCCGTTAGCTGTTCACATAGTGTTCACAGATAGAAAAGGTTGACAACTATCACCCCGAGAAAGTGATGAGTTTGGGCCATCACTCTTTTTTTACGATCACTTTTAAAAACGATATACATCACATCTGAAGAGTGATGAGCAATGAGTGTAAATTTAGCTCATCACCTTTTAAAGGTGATGAGGCAAAATCATTACCCTTAAAAGATGATGACCATCATAACTCTTCATTGATGATCAGAACTGGCCATCACCTTTTTTCTGGCTGTATTGGAGAATGAATGTTTCTGGTTCGAGACGTGGCACTGTGTCTCAACCTATTGACCTACAGCTGTCCTAAAACGGGACTTTCCTGAAATAAATAACAATACGCAAAATAGGGTCTGAAAGCCAGAAACACGTTTGTTTTTTTGTTTTTTTTTTGTTTGTTTTTTCTTTATTACATTTTGGCCAAAGTGTAAGTGAAGCAAACCATTATAAATGCCTCTTGTTCTAGATGTCATTGTACCACGCCTCTGAGGGCCAACTTGGATACGGCACAAGCTGGGCCCGTAATCGTCCTAACCAATTGAAATTGTCAGTCCTAAACTAGGTCAAAAAGCAGGTGCCAATATGGGGCTATGTTGGGGCATAAACTGCGGTCGGGAGATATGTATGCGAATTAAATTCGAAATAAAAAATAAAATGTAGAGTTTTGAGCTAAACTGTATATTGTACTGCTAAACCGGTTTCGTCCATTTTATGGTCTTTTCAATAGCAATGATATATTTTTTTCCTATGTGAAGTTATATATATACATATAGTTGCCTTGCTGTTGAACATGCTGAAACGCATTTTTTATACAAATTAGACACTGGAGACATATTTACAATATACTGGAGACGCCAAATCGTAAAACAGTTTGTTATAATCCGACAATGATATAAACTACAGAACAAGAACTAAACAATTAGCTGCATTGCCCTGATGTTGAACATAAGATGACATGTCCGTTGAGTTAGTTTTTCCTGACACGTCCAGACTTGATAAATGCAGGGTTAGTTTTTACCGACAGTTGTCTGACATCTTCTTTTTCAGTCGATACATGCATAAAAGAAATAATTAATTGTTCAATTCCACAGTTCATATATCAATAAACGTATTATTAACAGTTTAATTCACATTTGAACTTCTGAATGAAGTACTGTTCCTTTCTCTGTCGCTTGACTGTTTCATCGGATTTCATTTTGTAAAACGGAAAAATACTAAATTTCGTTTCGTATTAAATTATATTCAGATTTATATTATTGTGCCGCGACCTTCTTGATGGCCGCTATCGGCCAGTCGCGCGTTCGCGTGTTCGCGTGCCGCGACCTATCCCGAGGCGAGTATGCGAGAAGACGAGAACACGCGAATGGTAGGTCGCGACTCGCTAATGGCATCATTCGCGTGTTCTCGTGTTATCGTGCCGCGATCTTTTTGATGGCCGCTATCGGCCATTCGCGCGTTCGCGTGTTCGCGTGCCGCGACCTATCCTGAGGCGAGTATGCGAGAAGACGAGAACACGCGAATGGTAGGTCGCGACTCGCTAATGGCATCATTCGCGTGTTCTCGTGTTATCGTGCCGCGACCTTTTTGATGGCCGCTATCGGCCATTCGCGCGTTCGCGTGTTCGCGTGCCGCGACCTATCCTGAGGCGAGTATGCGAGAAGACGAGAACACGCGAATGGTAGGTCGCGACTCGCTAATGGCATCGTTCGCGTGTTCTCGTGTTATCGTGCCGCGACCTTTTTGATGGCCGCTATCGGCCATTCGCGCCCCTAATTCTAGTATTTTCGCCATAAAGCCTGGCCAAATCTACAGGGTGAGATAGCGAGAACGCGAGTGGCCGCTATCGGCTTCCATAGATACAGGACCTTGACTGGGTTTCATTTGGGGTACAACACCTTTGCTACTGTGAGGAACTCTAACGGGCACGCCTACGTGGATATCACCGAGAGCAAAGATGTGGCCGGCTCGGACCCTTTGCTCAGAATAAAAGACCGTACGTTTAATGCGGGGTGGCTCGGTAAAATTGAGGGACTATGCCGTTGTGATCGACGTCCTGATCGTTAACCACACGGAAAATGTCGACCCTTTGCTGTTGTCAGATGACGTGTACCCGAGTTACAGCTTCTACAAAGGACAGGGTAAAACTCATGTTCATCGAATTTGAAGAACTGTGTAGACAACGTCGGCATTGCCTTGAATGATGTCATTTGCGCAATTAAATAAATAATAGACGCTGACAAGGAGTCACGTTTGTTCAACGATAATGGAGAGTGAACAAGTACCAGTGAAAGGGATGTATTGTGTCTTTATATATTTTTGTGTCCATTGACTCGTGAGAGAATACATCCAAAGAACATGAAAACGATAAAGTTGGAATATCTCTGACATTGCTCCAAAAAGGAGCGATTGGCACTTGTACTTCTTCGTGGATATATAAATAACGTCATTGTATATCATAGTGTTGTCTTTTATGTACTCGTATCATTTATGAACTCCCTAGTTCCGAGCTCCTCTCGTGCTCTTCCTGAGGTCCGAGCTATAAAGTTTCACCCGTCGTTGCAACAACGCCAACCCAATATTAAACCCTACGCTGTTATTGGACGCGGTTTCAAATAATCCGTGTCCCTTATTAGCTCAATTTCAACGCCAACCTTTCGACCTTCGACCTATCTCCTCTAACCTTTAACCTTGACCCTCTGACGTCGTCATTTCGTCATTATCGAGTAGGGAGTCCTATATCCCATCTGTCAGGAATTGAACGAACGGCGTCAGCCTTGGCATTTCACGTCACACACCGCCTTATCCCACCGTCTTTCGGTTCTCATGATCCGTTCCACATTGCAGTAGTCCTTTGTGGATTTCATCACGGAGGTTTGGGGCCGTGTTTCTCTCGTTTATTATTTTAATGTGTTTGAATACTTCAATTTTCATGGGCGATCATTCGTTCGACGTATACCTTGGTTATCTTGAATGATGAGGAACGATAAGGAAGAAATTAATATTAATCGGATCATGTGTACAGAAAAAGGATATCCGAGTATTACTGATTATTTCGTTCCTAATATTTGATATCACTAGATAGAGCTTTCGTAATTTCGATATCTATGATGTAAGTCGAATAATTTCTCTATGGTAAGAATAAACCTCGGATCCACAGAGAGCTTGTCGTAAGAGGCGACTAACTGGGGCACCAGTGGAGTTCCCGGATTTGAAAAGAAACTGAACCCTGCCCGTGTGGTTTCCGGGTGTGAATAGGAACCAAAAGTAGTAGTGTCCCGTTAAATGGAGTTAACTTTCACCCGGATGTAAAAATGACGTCACTTCCGATGGTAGCGCTATCTATACACTCTGGACGCAAGGGAGACAACTCGGACTAATGATGATCAAGGCATGTACTGACCTATCTAGGCTATAGTTCCGGCAACCTTTGACCTCGAATTCTTCCGCGGTGATGCGGTCTGGTGGTGATGCGGTCGCGGGAGAAAGCTTCCGCGGACAGAAAGTAGTCCCATGGGTTGACTTCCAATGTTAATGTATACGGGGAATACCTAAATAGACGTTTTGTGACCTAGGTGGGTCCCTAGTGGACCGATGGGGTCGAGTGAGGTATCAAAGTGAAGCATTCGTCAAGGGGCATCTGATGGGCTGGGTGTGGGATTGAAATATCGGCATTCTACGCATGCGCGGTGGCCAAAGTGTATGAAAATAGACGTTTTGGAGCTAGGGGAGCCACTAATGGTCCAATGGGGTCATATGAGGTATCAATGTGAAGCATTCGTGAAGGGGCATCTGACTGGACTAGCGGCTCGGGCGTTGTCACCATTCTGCGCATGCGCGGTGGACCAAGGGTATGGAAATAGACGTTTTGGGATCTAGGGGAGCCCCTGATGGGCCGATGGAGTTGTATGAGGTATCAATGTGAAGCCTATGTGAAGGGGCATCCAGTCATGGGTGGGTGCATGTAAAATATTTCCTGAAAAAAAAACGGAACACGGACTTTATCGAAAAATCCGGGAAAATGCCTATATGGGGTATGGGGGGTATATAGGTCGCCGGGCTTAACGGGGCTTGCCTATCAATAGAGTTATCTCCCCCTAGTTCCAGGGTGGGTGTATGTAAAATTTTTCCTGAAAAAATACGGAACACGGACTTTATCCTAAATTACGGAAAATGCCTATATGGGGTATGGGGGTATAGGACCATCCTGGGAAACCTACTTCTCGACATTTGCGGTATAGGTTGTGGGGTCTCGTTTTCTTAGTCTCGTCAAGACAAACATGATAGGAAGTGTCGCGGAGCGAATCGTTGAAATTTTTGGAAAAAGTTCAGGGAGACCCATATAGTCCCATACTAGGGGTATAGGACCAATGTTTGCCCCACTGGGAAACCTACTTCTAGACATTTGCGGTATGGTTGTTTGGATTTGTTTTCTTAGTCTCGTCAAGACAAACATGATAGGAAGTGTCCCGGCACGAAACGGTGAAATTTTTGAAAAAAGTCACCGAGACCATGGGTGTATAGGTCCATACGGTGCGGACGTGTTGGGATCTAGGTGGGCCACTAATGGTCCGATGGGGTCGAGTGAGGTATCAATGGGAAGCTCTCATGCAGGAGCACTTGACTACACTAATGGTTCGTACGTTGTCAATAGTCTGCGCATGCGCAGCCTGGCCGTAGTATAGAAAGCAGGCATTTTTGGGGGTGTGTGTGGCTGTGTTTGGGTTAGAGATGGGCTATTCACGGTTCGAATGGGTCGTGTGAGGTATCCATGTGAAGCCTATGTAATGGAGCATCTGATGGCGTGGATGTGGGGTAGAAATAGGGTCATTCTGCGCATGCGCGGTAGCCAAAGGGTATGGAAATAGACGTGTTGGGGTCTAGGTGGGCTCCTCATGGGCCTATTGTGTCGAGTGCGGTATCCATGTGAAGCCTAGGTGGGGGAGCATCCACCTGGACTAACATTCACGTGGTTTGGTGGGTCTGCGCAAGTGTGTGACGTCACTTCCGGTTTTTCAGAATGCTCAAACACTACCGCCAACTTTCCCGGCCCGGCCCGGCCCGCCCCGGCCGCAGCACGCGCGCGCGGGATTGATCTGATGCCGCAGCGTGCGCGCGCGTCATCACCGGCAGTGCGTGGGTGAATCCGCAGCGCGCAGCCCATTCACGAAGGGCCGTCACAGGGCGTAGTAGAAAAAAGCGCATTTCTAACCTTATTGTCCTTATGGCGCAAGCGAGTATAATAAGTGCCACGCACGGTATATAAAACCCTACCCAACAGGTAGACTATAAAGCCACCTCTCTAACCGTTCGCTTTTCATTCCCCACCATGGCAGCGAGCGGAACAGAGCTTGCGTTATTCCAACTGACGTCCGACGTCTACCTCATCGTCAATGACGATCACCTGGAGCTGGTCCAAGACGCACCGCAGAAGGTGAAGATTTTGTTATCGCTATCAGGCTGGACTCTATTGACACGATTGTTACAGGGAAAAGACCCGAAAGGGATTTCATGCACGTGGAAGTCGGCGTGCACATACGCACTGCTGGAGAGGATTCCCTTTTTCCCCGGTTGGAACAGAGTGGAGGTACCTATATCACACTCTGTCCACCCTTATGGATGGCACTGAAAGATGTACTCCCCGAGGTGGATGACTTACTACACCCCGAGGTGAAAGAAGGGACTGTGGCTACCCGGAGGCTTACACCTGGCTGCACCCTATTGTTGTACCCCAAACGAGTGGACCTCATCGATAGCGGACTTAGGTGTTGGTGTACGACTGAACCCAAAGCGCACGTCTCTTTGTCACCGGAAGGATGGACTACCTTGAAACAGGTGTTGTTGGGTGATCTGCACGGTGATAGCATTCACCTGTGTGACGACGTCTACATTTTCTGCGGTCCCTTTTTCGCTCGACTTCTCTGTCTGAACGATGGTGGTTTTACCCTGGACCCCGATCTATGGACGGCTTTGGAACAAGTAGTCCCCATTGTCGATAAGGTACTCTCTCTATAGGAGCCACATAACCAATCAGAATAGTACGTCTCACGGACTACACCCGTAGAGCTACATCTAGGCGCGCATGTGTGACATGGTCTATAAAACACATCCCTCTGGATCCCACACCTTCATTTCTACGGTTGCAGAGCCATGACGGAGATCCAGCCCTATGCGACTCGCATTTTACAGCATGCCACCGTGGTTAATTCACTCACGGGTTACCGAGCAGTGGTCCGGTCCATGTTTGCAGATGGCGACGACAACGAGGGGCGACGCCAGATCCTGAACGAGTTCACAGAAGCGGTCCTCGACGCAGTGCACTCGATGGAGAGGTGTGCCATCACTCACCACTGCTGGACTATGACAGCGATCCTTGATGCTCGGGCTATGGACCAGGAGCGCTCACGCCGGAACCAGCGACGGCTGGTTGGCCTAGTCATGGTCTGTGCCCTATTGACCCTGGCGCTGTGGCATTGACAGTGGCACCTGACTATAAATACGAGGGTCAGACAGAGTGTGTGTCATTCAACGATCGTCATTGGATCAAGCATGTCACCAGTCCTACGAGCCATCCTTCCCCTTACACCCCGGGTGGGGTTACACGTCTATGAAGATAAAGTCACCCTCGTGGAAGACCGTGGAGATGTTTGCTGGTCGCGCGCTGAGACCGTATCGAATACGGTTACGCTACACCGTGACAGCTGGACCAAATTTAAACGGGTGTTGAGCGGCGAGCTCGACGGACACCTCATCCACATAGACAATGCCATCTACGTACACCGTGGACACTTCTTCCCACGCCTGGGCCGCTACCAAGACCCTACGCGAGGCTTCACCCTAGACCCCGATCTGTGGACAGCCTTCGAGAAAGTGGTGCCTATCGTGGACCAGCTGTTTACACCGGACAAGCGGTCACCAGACGAGTTGGAGTGGGCTCGTGCCCTGAGAGAAGCAGCGGCAGAACCCAATGAACAAATGTCTAGCCATGAACCAGACGACGATGCCATTGATTACCCGGCTAGACTTTGACCACCCGATCCTTTGATCTCACGGGGTTCTCCCTATAAATACGAGAGACAGTCAAATCTGGTACCATTCACGTACTGACCATGGCGGAGCATATAATACGGGCGTATCTCAGCTTGACCCCGAGGTTTTCCTGCACGTGTATGCGGATAAGGTCGATATCATGGAGGAGGTGGGAGACATCTGCGATGCGGACCCTACACAACCGTGCCCGGCTCACATTCGTCTGTCCCGAGAGGGCTGGACCAAATTCAAACGGGTGTTGTCTGGTGAACTGGACGGCGATCTCATCCACTTGTGTCACGATGTGTACATCCGACGCGGTCCTTTCTTTGCTCAATTGGCTCGGCTAGATGGGGGTACAGTACATTTTACCCTTCACCCTGATCTATGGTCTGCATTGGAAGATGCCGTGGTAGATGTGGATCAAGTGCTTATCAAGCGGTCATCAGACGAGTTGGACTGGTCATTTACCATGGACACTGTGGAAGCCAACGAAGAAAATCAGAAAGAAACTCCGGACCAAGATATACCCGTTATAAATATACGATAGAGCCAGGGTCCATCATCATTTGTCACCATGAAGCGCTGGGAGAAGGTGTTGGATAACTTATACTACAGTCCCGACAGCCCGGCGGCCTATAGTGCATTGTCGGCTCTCTATCCCAGGGGATACAACGTGCCGAAGTCCGAGATTGGTTAAGAAAACAAGACACCTATACCTTACATCGATCTGTCCGTCGCCATTTTCTACGGAACCGGGTCATCGTGGGCGGAATAGATGCCCAGTGGCAAGCGGATTTGGTCGATATGAGCGCCTTTGCCAAACACAACGATGGGAATCGGTATATCTTGACGTGCATCGATATCCTATCCAAGTATGCGTGGGTGGTACCCAACCGGACGAAAACGGGGGCGAATCTCATAGCGGCGTTCAAAGACATCTTCAAGACCGGGCGCAAACCTTTGTATTTGCAAACCGACGAAGGCACGAAATTCCTCAACAGACCGTTCCAACAGTTTCTGAAAGCCCAGAAGGTGTTTTTCTTCCATACGTACAACGAGACCAAGGCTTCCATGGTGGAAAGGTTCAACAGGACATTCAAAGGCCGCATGTATAAATATTTCACCTATAAGAATACAAGGCGGTACATCGATGTTCTCCCGAAACTTGTGAGTGGTTACAATCGAACCTATCACCGGAGTATACAGAGAGCCCCCATTACCGTGACCCAACGCAATGAAGCCCAAGTCCGGCGTGTCTTGTACCCCAGGCAATCGCAGCGAACGCCGAAGGCGGTATACAAGGTCGGGGACCCTGTACGGATCAGTAAAGTCAAAGGTCAATTTGAGAAAAGTTACTTGGCCAACTGGAGCGATGAGCACTTCCTGATTAAACGGCGCCTACCCCAACAGCAGCGAGTCTATGAACTGGAAGATCTTCAAGGGGAACCGTTGCTAGGGACGTTTTACGAGATGGAATTACAGCCTGTCGTAAAAACACAGCAAGATTACTACACGGTGGAGCAAATTTTGAAAACGGAACGTCGACGTGGCAAACTGTTTCATTTCGTCAAATGGAAAGGCTGGCCCAGTTCCTTCAATTCCTGGGTCGCTGCCAACCAGGTGAAACGACTATAAAGCCAGACACCACTACCGTCATCCTTCATTCCACGTTCTACCATGAACACGGTGCAACCGTCTCTGAACACAGCGTCTCCCAAAACGCGCAAAGCGCAAGTGGGCTTTGTGGTGATATTGCTAACCCTGCTGAGTGTGTTGTACGGAGGTGTGTTTTACGACGTAGCCTATGTCAGCACGCTACTTAACCAACTGAGAACATCAGCCACCAGTGAAACCAGTCTACAGATAGCACCAGTCAACCCCGTATCGAGCCCAGTCACCACCACACCCCGTGTACAAGCCACGTCGAGCTCCACACCAAGCTCAACATCTACACCAAGTACACCCAGTACGTCTGAAACCCCACTGGATTTTATCCCTCACAGTGAACAGACAACGACGACCGACGTTGTACCCACCCCCATCATCACTCTCAGTGAACAGACAACGACGACCGACGTTGTACCCACCACTCCAGTTCACTCGTACGAAATTTACAAGAGCGGGTTACCACGACAACGGATACACCTCGAACCATGGACCCTCGATGGCAGCATCCCTTCACGTGTCTCATCGCAGGACCGACGGGCTCCGCCAAAACGCACTTCGTCCGGAAGCTCCTTCAACACGCCGACAGCATGATCACCCCACCCATTGCTCGAGTCGTGTGGTGTTATGGAGAATGGCAGGAAGGGTATGCAGCAATGCCCCACATCACGTTCGTGGAAGGCCTACCCAACCTGGCCGATTTGGAACCCGACACCTTGGTGGTTCTGGATGATCTCATGGCGGAGACGGATGCGCGGGTCACCCAACTCTTTACCAAAAGCAGCCACCATCGACGGCTCAGCATCATCTACATTGTGCAGAATCTGTTCAGTAAAAACAAAGAACATCGGAACATCAGCTTAAATGCCCACTACCTGGTGGTCTTCAAAAACCCGAGAGATACCACTCAACTGATGCACCTGGTGAGACAGATATATCCCGGCCGCACACCGTTTGCGTTGGAAGCCTTTAAAGGTGCCACAACCCCTCAGCACGGGTATATGCTCTTCGACCTCAAGCAAGCTACCCCCGACCACCTTCGACTTGTACGCTGTCTGTGCGAGATCGGGTACAACCTGTTAAAAGGCAACGTACCACTGACTCCGGCTCAGAAGACCAAGTTGGCCAAGCATAAGACAGGTCTCCGAACCTTAGTCCAGAAGCGGGTGCCACAAACACAAAAGAAAAAGGTGTTACAGAAAGGCGGCTTTCTCGGGGCCATCCTAGCACCGTTGGCCGCTTCCGTGTTGGGTCCAGTATTGGGTGGACTCTTCGGCCGACAATGAACCACAAGACAAAAAATGGTCCTCGTCGAACCACGGTTCCTTCAAAACCTCAATCGCCCTACCCTGTCCCATATACGGTGAAGACCATAAACACCCTCGATGAAGAGATGCAACAGATCTTACAAAGACCGGGGTTAAGCGACAGTGAGAAAGTACAACGGTACAATGAGACGCTTCAACGGTACATGCCGTTCATGGACCAATACAAAACCCTCTCTACCCCCCCCCCACCACCACCACCACCATCACCACCACGTGACACACCGCCGACCTCAGCACCGCTTCAACAGCCGCCATTACCAGGGGTAGCCCCCACAGCCCCACAGTGGGTGGAAGACGAAGTGCTGAAGAGTGAACCTGCATCGTTCAAGAAACAAGCTGGCCTGGTATTACAACGGATGAAACAGAATCCTAACATGACTTGGAATGATAAAGGCGAACTCCTGGTACAGAATCAGGTGGTCCCCGGCACCCACATGACGGATTTAGTGAATGACCTAATGCGTCAACGCAGATCGCACACGGATCCTCGAGGATGGGAGGTCTTCGCTCAAGGCTTGAAAGACATGCATGTACCACAGGAATTGGTGAGGAACCCCCACCGCTGGGCCTTTATGCAGCAAACCCAGCAATCGCCGAGTGGCCCACTACCTTCTTGAGAAGCCGACTGGGAACCGGAGTCACCCCCCAAAACTCCACCACCACAACGGGCACCTTCTTTTCAGACCTTTAAAAAACCACCCTTGATCAGGACACCCCACATCTCCAGAGCCGTGACACGTAGCAAGTCAACGCGACGAACACGACGCCGGACACAACCGCCCAAGGCCTGGAAGACATATTAAAACCAACAGCAGCAGCAGGACAGCTCAGTCGCCATGTTTTACGTCACCCTACCCAGTAACAGTTCGCTGGATGTGTTTCCTGACAACACCGTGGCCAAGTACGTCACCCAGTTACCGCAACCGTTGCATTTACCTGGAAGATGGGAATGTGGCCTCGTGGATATCCAATACCCTTACTCGTGGTACAACGTGCGAGCCAATGAAGTGTGGTACGACGTGACCTACGAAGGAAAAGACACCCGACTCACCCTCCCCGAAGGTCAATACGATACTCCCAAGGAGTTCATGGGTGGGCTGTCAAGACTATTGCATTATAAGGTTCTACGGGAGGTCACGAATACATCAAAACCCATCAAAGCCTATCCCTTCAAGAATCACGTGAACTTCGATTACAACGCACACAACGACAAGGCAGAGCTTATCGTCACCGCCAACGCGATTGTAGTACTGAGTCCTATCCTACAGAAAATGCTGGGCTTCGATATACAGACGTTCGCTGGTCCCACCGCCCACCAAGGCGAGATCCCGATGGATATGAAGTCGGGTATGTACGGACTCTACGTCTACTCGGACGTGGTGGACAGCCACATCGTGGGCGATATCAACACACCTCTGTTACGGGTGGTGCCCGTTAAAAAGTTGTATGGAGATCAAGTCACCCACAGTTTCACCCACATGCTCTACCTGCCCGTACGACAAACCCACATCAACACGATCACGGTGGATATAAGAGATGACACGGGACGACCGGGGGCATTCGAACGCGGGAAAGTGGTGCTGACACTTCATTTTCGACAAGCACGTGCTCCCCACTTTGTATAATGAAGGTGCCTTACGAGTGCGATGCACGTAGCTATATGGACTATTATGCCCAACAGGCCGGGGGTGGCTTTCCGGTGTTTAGTGGTGCACGCATGCAACGTGGACATGGACTGGGGAACATACTCGGGAGCATCGTCAAAACGTTCCTGCCCTTGGTGATGCGGGGGGTGAAAGCAATCGGCAAACAAGCGGTAAGCAGTGGACTGCAAGTGGCCAGTGATGTCTTGGGGGGTACGGCACCCAAAGAAGCCTTGAAACGGCGGGCCAAAAAAGCGGGAGGCGTCTTGGTGGCCAAAGCACAACGCACCGTAGGGAATAAAAGACCTGCCCCACCGAGACCACGCACCAGTCGACGACCGACCCAGCGACGACGCACATCGAAGACCCGGGATATCTTTTCTTAAAACATGTCCTTGATCCACGCCGAGTCCTGCCCCTCCACCAACAGTGAATTTGATTTGTGGACCGTGCCGCCCACACAAACCAGTGCCGAACAAGGATTATGGGTGGAGCATCTCCCGCTGTCCGGCATCAACGCAACAGGGCCCATCGAGTTCACCATCAGTAATGCGGATACGGCCTATGTGGATTTAGCCCATACCTACTTGTATGTGAAAGCCAAGATCGTCAATGGAGATGGCACCAGAATCGCTGACCAAGCAACGGTGGGCCCGACGAATCTCTGGCTGCACTCGATGTTTCAACAGGTGGATATATTTCTCAGCGACAAACTCATCAGTGACTCTACCAACACGTACCCCTATCGAGCCTACATCGAGACGCTGTTGTCGCATGGGCGAGAGGCTAAAAAATCTCAACTGACAGCCGCTTTATTCTACCAGGACAAAGCCGAGCACATGGGCGCAGAGAACGACAATACGGGATATAGCAAACGGAAGGCTTTGACCGCGAACGGCGTCGCGGTGGATATGATGGGTCGACTGCACGCAGACATGTTCATGCAAGACCGGTACCTCTTGAACAAGATCCCCATCAAAATCCGACTAATACGAGCGCCTCCGACCTTCGCCTTGTTGGCCACTAACGTAGAGGCGCATGCAGCTGACTATAAGATTGTCATCGAAGACGCAGTCCTGTATGTCCGAAAAGTGAAACCGAATCCAGCCGTTCAATTGGGACACATGAAAGCCTTGGAAACAAAACCAGCCCAGTACCCTATCCGACGTGTGCAGCCCAAAGTGTCTGCTGGAAATATGAACGCCAACAAAGAAAACCTGTTCCTGGGGGAACTACCCAAGCGATTGATCCTGGCCTGTGTGGAAAATACCAGTTTCAGTGGAGCCTACCCAGAGAATCCGTTTGACTTTAAACATTTCGGCATCAATTTTGTGGCCCTGCATGTGGATGGACAACAGGTGCCAGCCACGGCCTTACCACCGAACTTTGGGCGCGCGAATTTCATTCGAGCCTATCAGAGCCTGTTTACAGCCACCGGTCAAATCAACCAGGACGAAGGGAATTTCATCAGTCGGGAGGACTACGGGAACGGATACACGTTGTTCTGTTTCGATCTGACCCCTACCTTAGAGAACGACCATCAGCTGGCCCTGGCCAAGCAAGGCAATTTATGGTTGGAAATCCACTTTCATCGAGCCCTCCGGAGCACCGTCAATGTGATCTGCTACGCCGAGTTTGACATCATTCAAGTGGACAAGGCGCGCAACGTGCTGTGTGACTTCTCCACCTAACATGAATACAGACCAGATAACCACCGTGCTGGAGAATGACCCAGAGACACGTATGGTCTTTCAAGGGGTGTTCGCCCGAGATGTGTTCCCATTAGACCGTATGTATCCTGCTGCTTACGTTCTCATCACGGACCCGACGGATCGGCCCGGTGAACACTGGGTGGCCGTGTACTTGACAGAAGAGCAGGGCGAATACTTTGATCCGTACGACCTACCACCCCTCCATTCCGATTTAACAGACTTCATGGATCAAGGCACAGAGACGTGGTGTTGGAACAGTCAAACGTTGCAAAGCCTGACCAGTAGCGTGTGCGGACAATATTGCTTGTTTTACCTGTACCATCGATGCCGGGGAAGACCCTTATCTATCATCGTACAGATGTTTGACGAGTACCCCAAGGCCGAGGACCGCGATGTACTCGTATATGACTGGGCCACCCATCATTTCAATGTTCAAGCCCCGTTCTGGGCTTAAGTTCTTTCAATGTGCACACGCCCGCTGTTCTGGGCTTAAGTTTACAAGCCCCCTGTTCTGGGCTTCAGTTCTTTCAATGTACAAGCCCCTTGTTCTGGGCTTCAATTCTTTCAATGTACAAGCCCCTTGTTCTGGGCTTCAGTTTTCACGTGGTTGTTCTCACGTTGTTGTTGTTCACTGAATAAAAAAAATGAGATCTCACCAAAAAACCCTGTTTTGTGTGTTTTATTCATAATGCATCAATGCTCAATGTGGAGATTCAGTCAAACTGAAATCAGTGGTGTAGGATGGGGCCAAAATGTAACCCATCAAGGTTAGAATGCAAGAGCACTATAGTAAAATAGAGAGCCAATGAAATCAGCCCACAGACCAAGTACGTGCTTTGGTCTAGGTTTGGAGCGGGCATTTCATTGAGGTGCGTGTATACGGTGAGTGAAGACTCGTCCAACACGTATAGATGAAGTTTATTACTATAAGTTATATGAGCATAATGCATGAAAGTGGCTTTGAACACCGTATTAGCCAATCAGTGGCCTAGAATGGAGCCAAAGGTAACCCATCCATGTCCAGAAAATATTACCCGGGTGTACAAGAACCCAGATGTAGGCGCGGACGTCAGCGAAAGCACACCGTGAGTACCCCAATTCGATTGGCTGATTGTTCGACCGCTCATTGGTTCTTTTTCTCGACCGCTGATTGGCTCTTTTTTCTCGACCGCTGATTGGTCCAAATGGAACTGCCCATCTTTCCCAGGTTCATCTAAAATCCCCTTTTTGTGCTCAAGCTCTGACTATCGATGCCACAACATTCTCATTTGACATTGGACCGTTTGACCTGGGTGTGACCTTTGACCTTTTGTCCCGCGCGCGCACTGCCGGTGATGACGCGCGCGCGCGCGCTCCGGCCGGAGAACCCGCGCGCGCGCGCTGGGGGGCCGGGAAAGTTGGAGGTAGTGTGTTTGAGCATTCATCCCAACCGGAAGTGACGTCATTTTTACATCCGGGTGAATTCACCCAAACCGGAAGTGACGTCACACACACACTTGCGCAACCCCAGTACATGACAAACACAGACAAGTCTGGACATGTCCAAAGGTCACGCCTCATTCACCCCAACCTGAAGTGACGTCATATGCAAATTTCTGAGGTCAAAGGTCAATAGGGCTCGCCTAGACCCCAAAAACGTCTATGTCCATACCCTTGGGCTACCGCGCATGCGCAGAATGACCCTATGTCAACCCCACATCCACGCCATCAGAGACTCCCTCACATAGGCTTCACATGGATACCTCACACGACCCATTGGAACCGTGAATAGCTCATCTCTAACCCAAACACACCCACACACACACACCCCCAAAAATGCCTCCTTTCTATACTACGGCCAGGCTGCGCATGCGCAGAGTATTGACAACGTACGAACCATTAGTGTAGTCAAGTGCTCCCGCATGAGAGCTTCAAAATAAGACCTCATATGACCCCATTGGACCACCAGGGACTCACCTAGACTCCAACACGTCCACCCCGTATGGCCTATACACCCATAGCCATGCAGTATAGGCCTATGGGCCTACCCAGGCCTCGGTGACTTTTTTCAAAAATTTCACCGTTTCGCTCCGGGACACTTCCTATCATGTTCTAAATGACGAGACGTGAAAAACAAATCCAAACAACCCTACCACAAATGTATAGAAGTAGGTTTCCCACTAGGTTCAACATTGGCCAGTGCGTCAGTATGGGACTATATGGGGCTATATCGTACTTTTTCAAAAATTTCACCGATTCGCTCCGGGACACTTCCTATCATGTTCTAAATGACGAGACGTGAAAAACAAATCCAAACAACCCTACCGCAAATGTCTAGAAGTAGGTTTCCCAGGATGGTCCTATACCCCCCATACCCCATATAGGCATTTTCCCGTAACTTAGAATAGAGTCCGTGTTCCGTATTTTTTCAGGAAAAATTTTACATACACCCACCCTGGAACTAGTGGGAGATAACTCTATTGATAGGCAAGCCCCGTTAAGCCCGGCGACCTATATACCCCCCATACCCCATATAGGCATTTTCCCGGATTTTTCGATAAAGTCCGTGTTCCGTTTTTTTGTCAGGAAAAATTTTACATGCACCCACCCAGCCCATCTGATGCCCCCTCACCTAGGCTTCACTTTGATACCTCACTCAACTCCATCGGCCCATTAGGGACTCCCCTAGCTCTCAAAACGTCTATTTCCATACCCTTGGGCCACCGCGCATGCGCAGCATGACCCTATTTCAACCTCACACCCAGCCCATTAGATGCCCCCTCACATAAGCTTCACTTTGATACCTCACTCGACCCCATCGGACCATGCAGCGTATTTGCAGTCTAGGGACTACTTTTTCTCCGCGGAGGCAGACCGCATCACCGCCAGGACCGCATCACCGCGGAGGAATACATCCCCTTTTCCACACAATTCAAGATGGCCGCCCACACCGCCTCAAAAATTCAAGATGGCGGCCAAACTCAGTTGGCAGATCGAGTTGTCTCCCTTGCGTCCAGAGTGTACAGATGGCGCCACTAGTTCCTCCTCAATCCTCCTCATGACGTCACTAAATCCGGGTGAAATGTTACCGAATATCCACTCTAAATGCCGCCATGTTCCAACATGGCCGTCTCAAATGCCGCCATTTTTCCAACATGGCCGTCTCAAATGCCGCCATTTTTCCAACATGGCCGACTCAAATGCCGCCATGTTCCAACATGGCCGTCTCAAATGCCGCCATGTTCCAACATGGCCGTCTCAAATGCCGCCATGTTCCAACATGGCCGTCTCAAATGCCGCCATCTTCCAACATGGCCGTCTCAAATGCCGCCATTTTCCAACATGGCCGTCTCAAATGCCGCCATTTTTCCAACATGGCCGTCTCAAATGCCGCCATCTTCCAACATGGCCGACTCAAATCCCATTTTAACCGCCAGCCCGGAAAACCCCCAGTACATCAACACACACCAACAAGTCTAGACATGTACCAAAGGCCACGCCTCTTTCAACCCAACCGGAAGTGACGTCATAGTTACATCCGGGTGAAATGGGCATTGAAATCCACTATCCCTACTACTAACCACTGAGTGTAATACAAGTCATTGAGTGTCAAGTAGGCTTAAACTTTACAGTAACTGAATGTAACACATGTCTTTTTACCATTTGCAACCACTGAATGTAATACAAGGAAATGTTTACAATTACTGAGTGTAACACAAACCAGATCGGTCTAGATGTTATCATATATTACTCAGAACTAATAGCAAAGAAGAATATATCAGGATTTGCGGTTCTTTTGCAGCTGAGTGATGTCGCCTGGGGCCATTTGAAATAAAGTGAATGAAGACCTGAAAAATCTCAATAACGCAATATGCAAGTGCCTTCTACTCAGTAGGTCACAGAGTTATGAATCACATTCACGTGACTATACCACAATACAGTTGTTTTACTGGTCTGGCGTGAAACCGAAAACTACATTTTCACGAGTACAGAAATTGAATTTTCGTAAGGATAAATGTGAAACATACCGTGGAAATAAACTGCACTTTTCTTTATCGCTAAGTTACAAGTCCAAGATTCAGAAAATATACCAACTAGTACATATCTAAACATTTAATACACTAGTACTGGTGTTGACAATAACGCCTACACTATACATGCTAAACGCTCGCCGTAGTGTACGCTCTTGTCCATACCTAGTAATGAGGTTATTTGGCGTACAATATCCCAGTGGTCACACTCGCCTGACTTCAACAAACCGCTTTGGAAGTTCTCACTACATTCGTCTGAATGGCGTTCTTTATGGAATCTCCTGGGGGTAATACTCCCTCAACTTCAAACTTAGGATCACGTTCTAAAATCACATGCCAATTGCAATAGATCAAACATTTTCCCCTATTCTACTACTTAAATGTTTAGAACATCAATCTGAATTCCGCAGTAACATAACGATTTGAAGCAGTCTCCTACTTAATTAATAAGTGAATGACGTGGTGCACGGATCGACCCGGATATTACCATCAGCTATACAATATCATACCTTTGTGGTTCAATTAGGCAAACAAAAAGGAGGCCGCGAGGTTTAGTCTTATTTACATCAATGTCTAGACTGAATTCACTGTTATCCAGTTGGAAATGAGGTTTGAGGTGGATGATTTTATTTTCATGTTTTATCAGCATGGGCGTTCACGAGACATGATCGCGTTGTCAAGGCGAACAGTGAAAAAACACGAGCGCTGGCGAAGTCGCCAGTAGTAGGGAGCGAGGGTTTCGACTCTCATTTTGCCGGGGGAGATAACTCTTGCATCCACCAGGGGGCGCCACCAGCTCAAGAGACCAAAAACTACCTCCAGCACAGAAGAGTTCCAATCTAGGGGGAGGTAACTCTGGGTGACTATAGTTCCGGCAAAGGGCCCCTGGGCATGTATTCTTCCGCGGTGATGCGGTCTGGCGGTGATGCGGTCGCGGAAAAAAACTTCCGCGGAGAAAAAGTAGTCCCCAGACTTCAAATACGCTGCATGGTCCGATTGGGTCGAGTGAGGTATCAAAGTGAAGCATTCGTGAAGGGGCATCCAGTCATGGGTGGGTGCATGTAAAATTAGGATTTTTTTCCCGAAACTATAAAAAGCGGAACACGGACTTTACCCCTAAAATAGGGGAAAACACCTATCAACCCTAGCCAAAAGGGCTAATATCGGTCCCCGGACTTATTGGGACCTGCCTATCAAGTCAATGGGGTGGGTGCATGGAAAATTAGGATTTTTTCCCGAAACTATAAAAAGCGAAATACGGACTTTACCCCTAAACTAGGGGAAAACACCTATCAACTCTAGCCAAAAGGGCTAATATCGTGCCCCGGACTTATCGGGGCCTGCCTATCAAGTCAATGGGGTGGGTGCATGTAAAATTAGGATTTGTCCCCGAAACTATAAAAAGCGGAACACGGACTTTACCCCTAAAATAGGGGAAAACCCCTATCAACTCTAGCCAAAAGGGCTAATACCGGTCCCCGGGCTTATCGGGGCCTGCCTATCAAATCAATGGGGTGGGTGCATGTAAAATTAAATCCGAAACTATAAAAAGCGGAACACGGACTTTACCCCTACAATAGGGGTCTGTATTATACAATATAAGTGAAAATGCCTGTATGGGGTATGGGGATAGTCAATTTTTTTTGTGGGTATTACTATGGGTTGTGGGGTCTCGTTTTTCTCGTCTCGCCGAGAAAAATACAATGGGAGGGGTCCCGGAGCGAATCGGTAATTTTTTTGGGGAAAAGTCACCGAGGTCTGTATATAGGCGAATAGGCTGGCCATATGGGGGGTATAGGTCCAACCTGGGAAATTCACACACGTTCATTGTGATATGGGTTGCTTGGATTTGTTTTTCACGTCTCGTCATTTAGAACACGATGGGAAGGGTCTCGGAGCGCAACGGTGAAATTTTTGGAAAAGTACCATATAGCCCATATAGTCCCATACTGGCTATATGGGGGTATAGGTTCCAACCTGAAAAATTCACACACGTTCATTGTGATATGGGTTGTTTGGTCTTGTTTTTCACGTCTCGTCATTTAGAACATGATGGGAAGGGTCCCGGAGCGAAACGGTGAAATTTTTGGAAAAAGTTCACCGAGGCTTGGGTAGGCCCATAGGCCTATACTGCATGGCTATGGAGGTATAGGTCCATACGGGGTGAACGTTTTCGGGTCTAGGTGAACCCCTAATGGTCCTATGGTGTCGTATGAGGTCTTATTTTGAAGCTCTCGTGGAGTTTGTAACGTATCGACTCATGGTTCGTCCGTGTGCAAGAGTCTGCGCATGCGTAGTCTGACCGTAGTATAGAAAGCAGGCATGTTGGGGATGCGTGGGGGTGTGTTTTAACCCACCACTAGCGATCCATGGTTGTGGTTTGGTGGGTTGTGACGTCACTTCCGGGTTTCACTAAAACTACCTTCGAACACAGAAGAGTTCCAATTTTTCCCGTACACGTAGGATCCGGGTGTTCAACATCCGAGTTTTTTCACGGCCCGATCCGGCCCGCCACGGCCGCAGCGCGCGCGCCATCACCGGCAGTGCACGGGTGAATGTCGGGTCAAAAGGTCAAAGGTCACATCCAGGTCAAAAGGTCCAAGGTCTCCCTTTCGGCAAGGTTCGGAGACAATGTTGCGGCATCGATATACAGAGCTTGAACCCCAAAAGGGGATTGTAAATTAACCTGGGAAGGATGGGCAGTTCCATTTGGACCAATCAGCGGTCGAGAAAAAGAGCCAATGAGCGATCGATAAAAGAACCAATGGACGAGTACTAGAATTTTGCTCACGTCTGCCCCTACATCCGGGTACTGGGATGCTTTCGCCTACGTCCGCGCCTACATCCGGGTTCTTGTACACCCGGGTAATGTTTTCTGGACATGGATGGGTTAGCTTTGGCTCCATTCTAGGCCACTGATTGGCTAATACGGTGTTCAAAGCCAGTTTCATGCATTATGCTCATATAGAAAACACACAAGACAGGGTTTTTTGGTGAGATCTCATTTTGTTTTTTATTCAGTATCAACAACAACGTGAGAACAACCACGTGAAAACTGAAGCCCAGAACAGGGGGCTTGTGCATTGAAAGAACTGAAGCCCAGAACAGGGGGCTTGTAAACTTAAGCCCAGAACAGGGGGCTTGTGTACATTGAAATAACTTAAGCCCAGAACGGGGCTTGTACATTGAAATGATGGGCGGCCCAGTCATATACGAGTACATCGCGGTCCTCGGCCTTGGCGTACTCGTCAAACATCTGTACGATGGAAGATAAGGGTCTTCCCCGGCATCGATGGTACAGGTAAAACAAGCAATATTGTCCGCACACGCTACTGGCCAGGCTTTGCAACGTTTGACTGTTCCAACACCACGTCTCTGTGCCTTGATCCATGAAGTCTGTTAAATCCGGATGGAGGGGTGGCAGGCCGTACGGGTCAAAGTATTCGCCCTGCTGTTCTGTCAAGTACACGCCCACCCAATGTTCACCGGGTCGATCCATCGGGTCCGTGTTGAGAACGTCAGCAGCAGGATACACACGGTCTAATGGGAACACATCTCGGGCGAATACCCCTTGAAAGACCATACGTGTCTCTGGGTCATTCTCCAGCACGGTGGTTATCTGGTCTGTATCCATGTTAGGTGGAAAAGTCACACAGGACGCTGCGCGCCTTGTCCACTTGAATGATGTTGTCAAACTCGGCGTAGCAGATCACATTGACGGTGGTCCCGAGGGCTCGTGCAAAGTGGATTTCAACCGTAAATTGCCTTGCTTGGCTAGGGCCAGCTGATGGTCGTTCTCTAAGGTGGGGGTCAGATCGAAACAGAACAACGTGTATCCGTTCGCGTAGTTCTCCCGACTGATCATATTCCCTTCATCCTGGTTGATTTGACCGGTGGCTGTAAACAGGCTCTGATAGGCTCGAATGAAATTCCTGCGCCCAAAGTTCGGTGTTAAGGCCGTGGCTGGGACCTGTTGTCCGTCCACATGCAGGGCCACAAAATTGATGCCGAAATGTTTAAAGTCAAGCGGGTTCTCTGGGTAGGCTCCGCTGAAACCGGTATTTTCCACACAGGCCAGGATCAATCGCTTGGGTAGTTCCCCCAGGAACAGGTTTTCTTTGTTGGCGCTCATATTTCCAGCAGGCACAGAGAACACTTTGGTTTGTACACGTCGGATAGTGTACTGGGCTGGTTTTGTTGCCAAGGCTTTCATGTGTCCCAATTGAACGGCTGGATTCGGTTTCACTTTTCGGACATACAGAACTGCGTCTTGGATGACAATCTTATAGTCGGCTGCATGCCCGTCTACGTTAGTGGCCATCAAGGCGAAGGTCGGTGGCGCCCAATTTCACCGTTGCGCTCCGAGACCCTTTCCATCGTGTTCTAAATAAAGAGACGTGAAAAACAAGACCAAACAACCCATATCACAATGAACGTGTGTGAATTTCCCAGGTTGGACCTATACCCCATAGCCAGCCTATGGGCCTACCCAGGCCTCAGTGAGCTTTCTCCAAAAATTTCACCGTTTCGCTCCGGGACCTTTCCCATCATGTTCTAAATGACGAGACGTGAAAAACAAGACCAAACAACCCATATCACAATGAACGTGTGTGAATTTTTCAGGTTGAACCTATACCCCCATATAGCCAGTATGGGACTATATGGGCTATATGGTACTTTTCCAAAAATTCCACCGTTGCGCTCCCAGACCCTTCCCATCGTGTTCTAAATGACGAGACGTGAAAAACAAATCCAAGCAACCCATATCACAATGAACGTGTGTGAATTTCCCAGGTTGGACCTATACCCCCCATGGCCAGCCTATGGGCCTATATACAGACCTCGATGACTTTTCCCAAAAATTTCACCGATTCGCTCCGGGACCCTTCCCATTGTCATTTTCTTGGCGAGACGAGAAAAACGAGACCCCACAAGCCATAGTAAAGCCCACGAAAAAAACTGACCATCCCCATACCCCATACAGGCATTTTCCCTTATATTGTATAATACAGACCCCTATTGTAGGGGTAAAGTCCGTGTTCCGCTTTTTATAGTTTCGGAAAAAAATCCTAATTTTACATGCACCCACCCCATTGACTTGATAGGCAGGCCCCGATAAGCCCGGGGACCGATATTAGCCCTTTTGGCTAGGGTTGATAGGGTTTTCCCTATTTTAGGGGTAAAGTCCGTGTTCCGCTTTTTATAGTTTCGGGAAACAAATCCTAATTTTACATGCACCCACCCCATTGACTTGATAGGCAGGTCCCGATAAGCCCGGGGACCGATATTAGCCCTTTTGGCTAGAGTTGATAGGTGTTTTCCCCTATTTTAGGGGTAAAGTCCGTATTCCGCTTTTTATAGTTTCGGGAAAAAATCCTAATTTTACATGCACCCACCCCATTGACTTGATAGGCAGGTCCCAATAAGCCCGGGGACCGATATTAGCCCTTTTGGCTAAGGTTGATAGGTGTTTTCCCCTATTTTAGGGGTAAAGTCCGTATTCCGCTTTTTATAGTTTCGGGAAAAAATTCTAATTTTACATGCACCCACCCATGACTGGATGCCCCTTCACGAATGCTTCACTTTGATACCTCACTCGACCCAATCGGACCATGCAGCGTATTTGAAGGTGGATGCAAGAGTTATCTCCCCCGGCAAAATGAGAGTCGAAACCCTCGCTCCCTACTACTGTCGCCTTTCACAGTGGTTTGGTTAGCAGCAGTGGGCGTCTTCGTCGATGTTGTTGTTAATTTTTCTTTTTCGAGAATATAATTATTTCTCACATTTTCAAACAACACAATATCAGTCGATATCATACAATTGCGTTCTATACGGCCTACACCGATCTACATATACCCTCCTCTAAAGATTTCATAGAAGTGAGGATATGTAGATCGGTGTTGGCCGTATAGAACGCAATTTTATGATATCCACTGGTTGTGGTGTATGAAAACGTGTGAAATAATTATATTCTTGAAAATATATTTTTTTTTTATTAACAACAACATCGACGAAGACACCCACTGCTAACTAAGCCCTGCACTGTGCCGCCTATCCCAGGATATGTGAGCTTTGTTGTACAACTCATTTATGTCTGAGCTATGCCGCTTGGTAGATCATAACACGAGAATTGTTTGTAGTTTATGCATGGATGAATATTCTACACTTTAATCCTACTAAACATCAAGCTCGGAATTTCCGAAAACGTTATTTTTAGCTCAACGCATTATGTCCATTCAGATAATATCGATTCAACCTGCAAACCATACAAAGTAGGCCACTGCAGTAAGTGTACTAAGCATGTAACCTTTTTAATGTTTAAGCAAGTAGCCATTTGCAGTTTCTGGAATCTGGGGTAATACATTCCTCGTTCTCAGGGTATATACGGACCATTCTATAATTACGTGTGTGACATTCAGAGACATTCTTCAGCTTATTTAGTCTGTGTAATGCCACTGATGGTGTGTGGAGAATGTTCACGCGTCAACACATCCTCCATATTGCAGGTCTGTGTACTCCGTATCAAACTCAGCTCCGGTGTAGTCTTGTTCTATAACGCTACGGCTGAAAACCATTCACAGGATCGAGTTGTTGGGAAAGTGCTGCACGGGCAATATTTGCCGAACCAATTGACCATAACCAATAAAATAATTCGATTCATGTCCACTTACCTTTCATCAAACACCTTGTTTATGAGTGACTGTCCATTTTTAGCTTTGCGAGAAGTCGAAACTCGGACGAGGGGGTAAAACTGTCCCCATCGCCGACATTCGCAACTTCTCGGGGATCTCCGGTTTGAGATGTCCCTCGAAGGAGAGGCCATTGACGCCATATTGGACTAGAGCGTGGTCACGTGTGTTTCGGTGTCAGGGAACTGTCAGTGACGTCACGGAAATTATATCTTGCCAATACGTGGCGTGTGTACCATTTAAACTGATGGTTTTCTATTGAAACGTGCTTCGAATGAAAAGAATAAACAGTTTTTAGAATATCTGACGTAAATCAGAGACTTGCAGGGAAATATTTGCTGGTCGGGGATTAAGGCTTCCGCGAGAGTGATTGGGCTTCGGAGCCACGTCACATCTGGAGATTCATAGGAAATTCATGTTGTCGTCCCCCGAGCGTAGAATCAGTCCCCTTCGTAGATTTCCGCTCGGGAGTTCCGAATGCATCGCCGAACGCCGATTTCGCGCCACAACACCGCGCGCCAAACACTATACGCACAGCGGCGATGTGGACAGTTTTACCCCCCCTCCCCCCCCCCTCGTCCGTGTTTAGACTTCTCGCAAAGCTAAAAATGGACAGTCACTCATAAATAAGGTGTTTGATGGAAGGTAAGTGGACATAGAATCGAATTATTTTATTGGTTATGGTCAATTGGTTCGGCAAATATTGTCCGTACAGCACTTTCTCAACAACTCAATCTGGTGATTGGTTTGCAGCCGTAGCGTTGTTCTCACGTAGTATAGAACAAGGCTACACCGGAGCTAGTCCATAGGGTAACTAGTGGTTACACACCATTAAATGATTCTTGTACCGAGGATTATCCAGGAGAATAGAAGACCGGCTACAGCGATTGGACCATATTTATTCCGGAAGTGAATTGTTTTGTGTAATACTTCTTGTTTATCTCTCTACAATAGTTGGTCTTCATAACTAAGAAGTTTCTTCGTCACTTTGAAAATAAAAAATAAATTCCAGGAAATTTTCATTACACACCCCCTGCCGTCGCCATGGGGATGTTTATTCTATGGCATATCTTCCTCCAGCTATAGCTCGGAAAAATGGTACATAAATTCACCTCAATTTTCGATATGTTTGGAGGAAGAAGCCAGGCCTTCTGACGATATATGTTATTAGCCGTCGGGAAATATTGGGAATAGGGTTTTTTGGTCATGTTCCAGGCCAATTTACTACATAAATAGTAAGGTGATCATTTGGTGGTGTGCAACCTAGTGGCATGTGGATACGCCATAAGGTGTTCTGGGTAGGACATAGTGGGTCTGTCTACCCTGGTAGAGTTACCTCCCCTGTGGGGTACTGGGTGTTGAATTTGGTTATAGTAATCAGTAAAAAGATGTGTGTTAGGAGTGGGGTTCGAACCCACGCCCGCATGTGCAGACCAGTATACCCATACTTCTGGTGAAATATCATGGCGCCTTAGACCACTCGGTCATGCTGGTTATCATGGTCAAAATTATCCCTATACAGCGGTACATATATACAATGGTTTCACACCATTTCGTATTGTCCTCACGGTGTTCATATGAACAGTCAAAGCGTGACTGAGATACATCCTTCCCTACAAAACGACTTTAATGAAAATCATATGGATTAAGAATACTGATCAGCGACACGGATTTGATATTTTTGGAACATCATGATGACTTGCCGGCATCGTTGAAAACTGTTGACCGCTTCTGTCTTGCAAGAAACTAGCCTATTTAAGGTATACAATGATTTATGTTTTGAAGTTGGCGCTAATGCTGTTATATGAAGTAGGTATTTGGATTATGGACGGGGAAGCTTTTCAATGGACTACGGCCGAATAATGAATGACGGACTAGACGCTTGTATTCACAATATGTCGCGGTATAACAAAATGGTGCGTGTCAGGAGTAGGATTCGAACCCACGTTCCCACGTGTGTGGACCAGCACTTATGAGTGGCGCCTCAGACCACACGGCCATCCTGACGAACGCTGGTTATCATCATGGTCAACCTTATCTCTACATATCTGGCACTCGCAATACACTACACTGATGCTCTGTATTAACCCTATCTGGCCTGGGCGATTTGGAGTGTACTGCAGCCTGGGGGGGGGGGGCCTAAAAAAATTCGCTGTTCCTAAGGCTAAATGGCGGACACTTACCACACTATATCTTTGGGTCAAGCTCTACTAGAACATGTGAAACGAGAGATCCTGAAGGATCTTGGCGCCCACCATTGTCCGATAATTGTAAGCTAATGACTAGAGGATCTTTTTGTCCATTGTTACTAAGAACAAACGATTGACTTGTAATTTTATTTACAGAATTTCGAATCTGAGCGAAAAGGATCAGAAAAGGCCACTGAAAAACACCAAGCAAGATATAATCTAAGTTTCAGGAGTTTCAAGATTTCTAGAAACTGTACTCATGTCGGTTGTTATAATACAAGAAATTAGCAAAGTTAGTCTGAAAGTGAATGTACATGTACGGAGGATTCTTCGCCTTTGTGTCATAGCTGTACAGACCTTCAGTAGTGTCACTAAGCAACATTGTGTCACAGAGCGTCAGTGTGATGTTATATGGCACCGATCCAGTGTTATAGAGTGGCACTGTCGTGCTGTATAGCGTCTGCGTAGTGTTATAGAACAGCAGTGTGGTCTTGGAGAACGCCAGTGTAGTTAACCCTACCTAGCCTTTTCCGGAATGACACAAAATTGAGAACCGAAAATCCGTGACATTGTAGTCATTTGGGATCATTTTAAGCCTATTTGCATGACTTCCCGAGAGGAGGATCACGGGTAAATTCAAAATGGCCGCCATGTGGGTTACCAGAGGAGTGATATCTTCGTCAGATTTCTTTAAAATTTGTGCTTTTCTACATGGAAAAGTGCTTCAAACTATTTTATTTCATATCAGACTAATATTTACTAAATCATCATGCAGTTTTTGCGAAGAAAACACATAAATAAAAAATCTGACTGAAAAATGCCATTTTTGAAAATAACGTCACTGCGACGTCATCATGGCGGCCATCTTAGATTGGGCTGTTCAAATCGCTTTTCGTCCGTGGTCCGTCGTCCGTCGTCAGTCGTCCGTCGTCCGTCGTCCGTCCGTCCGTAAACAATTCTTGTTATCGCGATTTCTCAGGAACTACTGCATGGATCTTTCCCAAATTTGGTACACAGGTTCCCCTTGGGGTCTAGTTGTGCAAGAAACCTTTTTTGGCCCGATCCGAAAATCCAATATGGCCACCAGGCAGCCATCTTGGATTTCCCCATGAAACCTTGTTATCGCGATTTCTCAGGAACTATTGCATGGATCTTTCTCAAATTTGGTACACAGGTTCCCCTTGGGGTCTAGTTGTGCAAGAAACCGTTTTCGGTCCGATTCGAAAATCCAATATGGCCACCAGGCAGCCATCTTGGATTTCCCCATGAAACCTTGTTATTGCGATTTCTCAGGAACTACTGCATGGATCTTTCTCAAATTTGGTACACAGGTTCCCCTTGGGGTCTAGTTGTGCAAGAAACCTTTTTCGGTCCGATTCGAAAATCCAATAGGGCCACCAGGCAGCCATCTTGGATTTCCCCATGAAACCTTGTTATCGCGATTTCTCAGGAACTACTGCATGGATCTTCCTCAAATTTGGTACACAGGTTCCCCTTGGGGTCTAGTTGGGCAAGAAACCTTTTTTGGTCCGATTCCAAAATCCAATATGGCCACCAGGCAGCCATCTTTGATTTCCCCATGAAACCTTGTTATCGCGATTTCTCAGGAACTACTGCATGGATCTTTCTCAAATTTGGTACACAGGTTCCCCTTGGGGTCTAGTTGTGCAAGATACCTTTTTTGGTCCGATTCGAAAATCCAATAAGGCCACCAGGCAGCCATCTTGGATTTCCCCATGAAATCTTGTTATCGTGATTTCTCAGGAACTACTGCATGGATCTTTCTCAAATTTGGTACACAGGTTCCCCTTGGGGTCTAGTTGTGCAAGAAACCTTTTTTCGGTCCGATTCGAAAATCCAATATGGCCACCAGGCAGCCATCTTGGATTTCCCCATGAAACCTTGTTATCGCGATTTCTCAGGAACTACTGCATGGATCTTTCTCAAATTTGGTACACTGGTTCCCCTTGGGGTCTAGTTGTGCAAGAAACCTTTTTCGGTCCGATTCGAAAATCCAATATGGCCACCAGGCAGCCATCTTGGATTTCCCCATGAAACCTTGTTATCGCGATTTCTCAGGAACTACTGCATGGATCTTTCTCAAATTTGGTACACAGGTTCCCCTTGGGGTGTAGTTGTGCAAGAAACCTTTTCTGGTCCGATTCCAAAATCCAATATGGCCACCAGGCAGCCATCTTGGATTTCCCCGTGAAACCTTGATATCGCGATTTCTCAGGAACTACTGCATGGATCTTTCTCAAATTTGGTACACAGGTTCCCCTTGGGGTCTAGTTGTCCAAGAAACCTTTTTTGGTCCGATCCGAAAATCCAATATGGCCACCAGGCAGCCATCTTGGATTGCCCCATGAAACCTTGTTATCGCGATTTCTCAGGAACTACTTCATGGATCTTTCTCAAATTTGGTACAAAGGTTCCCCTTGGGGTCTAGTTGTGCAAGATACCTTTTCTGGTGCGATTCGAAAATCCAATATGGCCACCAGGCAGCCATCTTGGATTTCCCCCATGAAACCTTGTTATCGCGATTTCTCAGGAACTACTGCATGGATCTTTCTCAAATTTGGTACACAGGTTCCCCTTGGGGTCTAGTTGTGCAAGATACCTTTTTTGGTCCGATTCGAAAATCCAATATGGCCATCAGGCAGCCATCTTGGATTTCCCTTCGAAACCTTGTTATTGCAATTTCTCAGGAACTACTGCATGGATCTTTCTCAAATTTGGTACACAGGTTCCCCTTGGGGTCTAGTTGTGCAAGATACCTTTTCTGGTCTGATTCGAAAATCCAATATGGCCACCAGGCAGCCATCTTGGATTTCCCCATGAAACTTTGTTATTGTCATTTCTCGGGAAGTACTGTATGGATCTTTCTCAAATTTGGTACACAGGTTCCGCTTGGGGTCTAGTTGTGCAAGATACCTTTTTCGGTCCGAATCGAAAATCCAATATGACCACAAGGCAGCCATCTTGAATTTCTCCATGAAACCTTGTTATCGCGATTTCTCAGGAACTACTGCATGAATCTTTCTAAAATTTGGTACACAGGTTCCCCTTGGGGTCTAGTTGTGCAAGATACCTTTTCGGCCTGATTCGAAAAACCAATATGGCCACCAGGCAGCCATATTGGATTACCCCATGAAACCTTGTTATCGCGATTTCTCAGGAACTACTGCATGGATCTTTCTCAAATTTGGTACACAGGTTCCCCTTGGGATCTAGTTGTGCAAGATACCTTTTTCGGTCCGAATCGAAAATCCAATATGGCCACAAGGCGGCCATCTTGAATTTCCCCTTGAAACATTGTTACAGTGAATTCTCAGGATATATTTAATGGATCTTTCTGAAATTTGGTACACAGGTCCCACATGGGGCCTAATAGTGCAAGATACCTTTTTTGGTCCGATTCGAAAGTCCAAGTTACGCTTCAAGTTGATTCGGTATTCTCGAGTTGTGACGTTCCATCACAAGAGTCGGCGGATCAAACGGTGGGGCATATTCTATATATTGACTATAGAGAATATCCATACCTTCACCTTCCATATCAAGGAGTTCAAACAATTCGGAATTAAAATGTATTTCTTAAAATTTTAAATCAGCTTTCTTTAGTCCATGCAGTAGCAAGTGAACTGCTCCACCCTTTCGTCTGCCGGCGGGTCGGCTACATGAAGGGACGCCACTCTTGTGACTCAACGTCACAACTCGACAACTGTAGACTACTGCATGTTTCGAACCAAGGGAGATAATCAGGATTCAGGCACTTTCGAAGTTTCAACATTACTGCGCGGACCGGATCCCTTCAGTATTAAGTAGTGTACCATCTTACTATTTTCGAGCATGGTATCTTAAAAGAGATATCTCAAAATAGCCGTATAAACAGAACAGAATTAGCATTCGTTCTTAATTATAAAATTGGTCTTAAGTATTGAAGATTGGTCTTCGCTGTAGCTGTATGAGCGATGTCTGTGAAGCTATGGGTGAGTAAGTTCTGTGCAGTTAAGTATGCTGAATATGAGTCGACCTACTGCTGTGTGAGTAAGTCATGTACCGCTATCTGTTCGTACAGCTGTTGCTGTACAGCTATATACCTTGTACAGATACGGATGAGTAAGGTATGTATTTATATGTGAGTAAGTCCCGAAAATCTATGTGTGTGCAGGATCCCTGCAGCTATGTTTAGGTAAGGACGTACGCCTATGTGTGACTGTTGTGCGGATGAGTATTAGGTTCCGCACGACTATGCCTGAATACGTTCAGTACTGTCATGAATGAGTAAAGTGTGAGTGTGGATGGTACAACTATGTGTGACTGAGGCCTGTGTGAATATGTACGGCTATGCCATTATGGCTCTTAACTTCCCTTCCATCGTCGGAAGTGACGTCATCTCCGGAGGTGAGGTCATCGCACGCACGTGACATGTGGTAACCCTGTACCCTATAGCCCGTAGGGCATAGGGTACATCGGGGTGTGGGTGTATCACCAGGCACTTGAATATGTATGCGATGGCGTCACTTCCAACGATGGATGCGAAGTTAAGAGCCATAACGTGATAGCCGCACATATTCACACAGGCCTGCGTCAAACAAAGCTGTACCATCCCCACTCACACGTTACTCATCCATGACAGTAGTGACCGTATTCAGGCACAGGAATATCCGGACCCTAATACTCATCCACACAACAGGCTCACATAGGTGTACACCTACACATAGTTGCAAGGACCCTACGCAGATATCCATTTTCGGGACTTACTCACATACAGTACATACCTTACTCATCCCTATCTCCACAGACATTAAAGGTATATGTCGTGTGTCTCGGCAGTGTCGTGTTATACAGCGTCTGTCTTGTGTTACAGAGCAGCAATGTGGTCTTAGAGAACGCCAATGTAGTTAATACAGAACATCAGTCAAGCACAGACAAGTCCAGATATACAGGGATAATTTTGACCACGATAATCAGCATTTGTCAGGATGACCGAGTGGTCTAAGGCGCCAGTCTCAAGTGCTGGTCATCGCATGTCGGGATGTGTGTTCCAAGTCTACTCCTGACATGCACCGTTTTATTATACCGCGACATGTTGTGAAACCATTGTATATATATGTCAATATATAAGGATAAGTTGACCATGATAACCAGCTTTGTCAGGATGGCCGAGTTCTCGAGTGTCTCAAGATCCATATTTCCTTCACCAGAAAGTATGGGTATGCTGGTCTGAACATGCGGGCCTGGATTCGAATCCCACTCCTGATACACCATTTTACTGATCACTATAACCGAACTCAACGCCCTGTACCCTACAGGGGAGAAACTCCACCACGGTAGACAGACCCACAATGTCATACACAGAATAACCTATGGAGTATCCTAATAACACTAGTTCCTCCATGAACTAGTGTATAGGGGTGTAGGTAGCCGCTCAGTCCCACGTCAGTACCTAAATTAATCCAACAGCATCTGCGATTTGTCCACTGCCAATGACGTCAGTTTTATCAATACTGTTCTCTCCCTACACTCCACAGGCTTCTTCATCGGCCACATACCACTAGGGCTAGAGTATAAGGATGTAATTTTCTTCCATCAGTGTGCATCTGCTCGTATCTGCGTTTTTCCTACTTCTTCCGAGTGCACCATGACGTCAAAATCACACCATGGTCAGGGTGCTGTATGACTTTACACAAAACGAGCTTTACATAGAATTCCCCACACTGGGCCTTAGATTGCCTGATTGACACAGGCGGGTTCTGATTGGACAAGACAAGTGCATACGAGAATTATAAACACACCCATAGCGGCTCCTCCAGCTTGGGTTTGTTGTGATGGAGGGGATAATAAAATGATTGACATTTATTCCTTGCTGTTGTTGTCCTCTCTTTGTACTAGCAAATCAGAATGGGGCTTAGCGAGGACTACACCCTTGGAGCTACTACGTATGGGTGAGTGCGGGTGTGTCAACAGCGTTAGGGCGTCACTGCGTGAAGACGGGCGTTGTATGATTTGAGACAGATGCGTTACCGCGGTGGGTCAATAATTCACTCTCAAACTGATTCAAACCGATCTAAACTGGTTCCATTGTTTATGTATATAACTCCTCTATTCCTATGTCAACAGTTGTCTCTTTGACGTCCCATTAGGAGCTTCAATATGACTCATGTAACTCAAACGTATAATATCCCTGCCCTACGACGGCCTTGTACCATGGTCCACCCCAAGGTCGACATGCCCACTGGGTTAGTGTATTGAGGTGCATGTATCTGCTGTCCCATGTGCACATCCAAAAATGCGCTTCCTCTACTGCTTCTTACGTTACAATGACGTCACTTTCAAGGGGAGGTAACTCTACCATGCTACCCTTATGTCCAACCCAACAAAACCAGTATGCCGGAGTTCAGATATTCAGAGCAGACATACATGCGAGGGTCTCCGAGTCACTCCCTGTGGGTTAGTGTATAGGAGTGTAGGCATGTCTCAAGGGCGCACCCGAGCGACGCTGTACTTTTTCTACTACTGATGACATCACGTCCACGTCTTCCTCAAGTTGTATTCTACACAACGAGAGCTTCAATGCGAGACCCTTCACGCTATATTTGGATCAAGGATGGCCCGCCTCGACCCAAAACTCGTACCTCAAATGTACGCTTTCTATACTACTTCCAGTCTGTGTATGCACAGAATGACGTGAGCAGAAAAAATCACTACTCCAGTCGAACGCTGCCCCACGAGTGCTTCAAACTGACACCTCACACGGCCCATTCGAACCACGGATGTATCACCCCCAACCCCAAACACCACCCTGCGCACTTCCGAAACTGCCACCTTACCCAATGACGTCACAGATGACGTGCACATCCATCATGTCGTGGTCTACATACGAGGGCTTTCATAGGAGACCCTACACGCCATATTTGGATGAGATACAGCCCCTCAATCGCTCAAATATGCCTCTGCACACCCCAAAATGCCGACTGTCGCTACAACTCATCGACTGCGCATGACATCACTGTCCATCGAAACCTCACCAAGCGTCCTCTACACGCCAAGCCCTTCAAGATGACACCCTCCATGACCCCGTAGAGCCATTACGGTCCCACCTCATCCCAGTTGACGGGATATCCAGCCCGTTTTCCGTCTTTTCCCCCTGAAAATCCGATTTTTACATTCATCCAAGACGGTCACGTGACTTAACCGCCCATCCCCTGATCGACCTCCACATGATCTTTGCCTTCATCGCACCCTTTTCCCCCTATACATTAAGATGGACAGCAACATTTTTATACGACAGAATTTACGCTTTATATATTACTGTCGTCCAATTTGTCAAAAATTATTAGTTAGCTCCTGATGAATGTTCTTTTTTGCAGCCCGTAAATCAAACTGAACTCCGCGGAATAAATACCATCACTCTATGACATTGATAATATATCACGCTTGCCGTATAAAGTATATATAATAACACGCGGTTCATGGGAGTGTCGCTTATATCCCATTCCCAGTGAAATTGTCGAATAATATACCGCACACACCTCTATGACCGTACACGGCATTGTTGACCTTTGCGCTAGTGAACACGAATACATATGACTTCTCCCTATATAATTTTATATGGAGAGAATTAAAATTTATTTCAAGCATAATATATCATCGATATCACGGAGTAATGGTGGTTATTTTGTAATGTAGAGTTCGGTTTGTTCTACACAACATAAAAAAAATAAAAATCGACCATAGAGGTCCATGTCCCCCGCTAGCAGCACCAGTTATGGTGGATTACATCCACCATAACTGGCGCTGCTGCTGCGGGGGCCATGGACCTCTATGGTCGATTTTTTGGGGTCGATGATATCTCATATCATTGATAAGAGTATGATTTGAAAATGGAGATATCGCTGATGAGCTTAACATAATCTAATACAGCAGATGGCACCCATATTGGATTATGCACATCCATAAAACATAATACATGACTGTCCTCTCACTAAGGTCAAGGGACTCCCCAAGTTTGAAGTAGATCAGTTGAATCGTACTCCAGCTATTGTCCGGACAAGATCAAACTGCTTAAAATCCAATGAAATCCAGTATGGCTGATGGTGGCCATATTGGATTAAGCACGTCCTTGAAAAACAATCCTAATCCTCCTCTCAACAATGTCAAGGCACTCCCCAGGTATGAAGTAGATCGGTTGAATCGTTCTCGAGTTATTGTCCAGACAAGATTCAACTGCTTACAATCCAATATGGCTGACGGCGGCCATATTAGATTACGCACATTGCTGGAAAACAATCCCAACCGTCCTCTCACCAATGTCAAGGCACACCCCAAATTTGAAGTTGATCGATTAAATCGTTCACGAGTTATTGTCCGGAGAAGAAAATCTAAGATCCAACTGCTTATAATCTAATATGGCTGACGGTGGCCATATTGGATTATGCACATCGCTGAAAAAAAATCCAAACCGTCCTCTCACCGATGTCAAGGCACTCCCCAAGTTTGAAGTAGATCAGTTGAATCGTACTTCAGTTATTGTCCGGACAAGATCAAACTGCTTAAAATCCAATGAAATCCAGTATGGCTGATGGTGGCCATATTGGATCAAGCACGTCCTTGAAAAACAATCCTAATCCTCCTCTCAACAATGTCAAGGCACTTCCCACATATGAAGTAGATCGGTTGAATCGTTCTCGAGTTGTTGTCCGGACAAGATCCAACTGCTTATAATCCAATATGGCTGACGGCGGCCATATTAGATTACGCACATTGCTGAAAAACAATCCCAACCGTCCTCTCACCAATGTCAAAGCATACCCCAAGTTTGAAGCTGATCGGTTAAATCGTTCACGAGTTATTGTCCGGACAAGAAAATCCAAGATCGTACTGCTTATAATCCAAAATGGCTGACGGCGGCCATATTGGATTACGCACATTGCTGAAAAACAATCCCAACCGTCCTCTCGCCAATGTCAAGGCACACCCCAAGTTTGAAGTTGATCGGTTGAATCGTTCACGAGTTATTGTCCGGACAAGAAAATCTTAGGGAATTACGGAATCACGGAATTACGGACACCGGTGTTTCTAAGTCCCCCCCCCCCCTACTAAGTAGCGGGGGACAAAAAATTATGCTCACCTGATCAAAAACGTTCACAGAAAACGCTGCCATTGTGACATTGTCAGTTGCCAAATGTCATCCAAATAATTATACGGTTTTTACCTAGACCAGAAAAATCTCTCCGTGTTGCACTCAAAAAGATTTGTTAATGCCTGGGGCTTTCATGTACCGATAGCCTACAATACTATTTTTAGCATTCCAAATCACAGGGGATTCACCGAGAACGTTCCCACCATGGATGTTTCATTAACAGGCCACTATCTCAGAACTTGGCAAGCCTCCAACACTAGTTTTTGTATTTAACCACTTGTGATTCTTTGAGATCGAAGTGCGCCATTAATTCCATTTCTAGGATCAAACTACGTGTATTATCTGACTGAATTCGCATGGGTACTGGTCATTTCGTACCCAAACCACTTCGTACCCAACCACTTCGTACCCAGTCGTTTTCGTACCCTAACCTTTTCGTACCCTGACGTTTTCGTACCCTAACCTTTTCATACCATATACAATAAAACCTTTTCTGACTCAAGTGTATTCGTATTAAACATTGTGAACATGATAACTGAAGATATAAATTTAAAAAAATATACTGTTGGAGATGAATTTCCAACTAAAAATACTTTGTTTAAACGACCGATACTACGGGAGAGTCGTACGGTCATCAGACGGCTTCGTTCGTCCGTTCAGGGAGTGAATATTATTCACTTTGGTGTTCACGGACATAACATCTATGATTCGTAAGCTGATTAAAAGTTCTTGACAATGATAAGATCAATCAGATAAAAAGAAAATGAAACAAAGACCATTATTCAAGTTAATACATATTTTTTTTATTAGAATGCCGATCTCGCATATAAAAATGATAAAATGTACAGATATATTTCAAGACATGAGATATATTTCATAAACAGACATGCAGGTTCACAGATATCAAAGTAGAGAACATTATTACAAGATATATATTTTACAGTATGATAATAAAATGTAAAAAACGTATTTTTTTTACGGATAAAGAACAAAACATATTTACAAACATTTACAGACATACGTACATTTGATAAGAAGATTGTTATAGATGGATGAATTTAAGTCAAGAAATATACAACCGTAAATAATAAATTTGGTTTAAATAGTTTATTTGACGACAGGAGCGCAATAAGCCGAACTTATTAGTGCGTCTCCCAGTAAATGTACAGGAAATACATAGTGACAAATGCATAATATAGACTTATAAATATACGGAAGTCAAAGGGAATTAGATAAGATAAATGAATGAACAAAATACAGTTCAAAAGAAATATAAACTCAAATATCAAAAGAGTCAGAGCCCGGGGTGTCAGAAAAAGTATATCGAATGATCACAAAAGAGTAATCGATGGTCACGAATACATTTCCAGTTATTATGGCCATTTAATGATTGATTTGCGAAAAAGGGGATGCAATAGCAGGATTTAGAAACGTTTAGATTTAGTTACAAATTTACCTAGTGCCTTTTGTATTTGTATATTAACGTGAATATCTTTATTGGTATCTGATAAAAAGTTATCAAATAAGTGTCGCTTTAGGTTACTGCATCCGTTTCTCAGGCGACATAGAAAAAATATTTTCTTTTCTAGGACACACATAGTACCACGGCGGCGGGATAAATATTTGTGTCATGTTCTGTAATTTTCGATTAAAGACAGATAGATCACTTGAGATTAAACTGTTTGAGTGTTGAATATAGCGGATTATCGCCGAGTATCGTGAATAGCAGTGGGTAAATCACCCTTATTGTGATGAACGAGTAGGCGATTAACGCGGGATTAACGGGATAGGATTACGGTACCTCGTTAATTGTCTGATCACACATACATTTTTATGGACTGGTGAGTATTTTTCAAGTTTTAACATTCAATCGATACAAAATATCTGATCGTTTTAAAATTGATTATTTGGAAAATAACATACGAAACAGATATTCTGAATCTTTCCAACAAGAACAGGAGGGGAATGGAAATGAAGCATGTTTCCTTGTGTCGTTTCCCGCCTACAAAAGGCACTGTGCTGCCGGTATGCCAAGTTGAGCCGTCGATGCAATAGTCTTCGTAAGTTATGTGTATTTTTTGTCTAATATTTCTTAATTATTCTTCTATAAGTTACGCATAATTTCTACAATGCAGACATTCTGTTGTCTGGTAATATAGTTTATGATATAAGATAACTGATATAAGATATGGTACGAAAACGTTTGGGTACGAAAACGTCTGGGTACGAAAAGGTTAGGGTACGAAAACGATTAGGGTTAGGGTCGATTCGGTTTGGGTACGAAATGACATGTATCCTCAATTGTTTAATTTTCAAATGTGCAAATCTTTTTCACACTTTAGTGTTGGCGTAAATGATCACTTTAGAATGCTATTTTAGCCTACAAGTTGCAAAAGGTACTTACCATCAATCTCAATCAGTTCCATCAGCCATAGATAATCGGAAATATGACTTTTACTGTCTCCAAATCATTCAGCTGATAACTGCAAAAAACATGGAAACATTCGGCCGCCATCTTTGTTTTTCTCTGTGCAGCGCCACCTAGTGTCAGTGTCAACAAGCAGAGTTACCTCCCCTCCATTTAGGGTAGAGAGACTTTGTAAATATCATGCAAATTGGGAAACCATTTAAAAAATGCACACCGACCAACAAGCATTATTCAAAAAGTTAATTACTTTGATTTACCACCAGCGGACATCCTTAATTCAATTTTAATTAAAACTTTAATTCAAAACAATCAAAAATTAAAAACTTCATACATTTATTCCAATTTTAATAAATTTCCGATTAAGATTATCAGTGAATTCAATTTGAGTTAGAATATTTAAATTTTAGTTTTCAGTGACCTTGCATTTGTTTGGATATCGAACTATGATGGATGGCAATGAGATTTTTTTGTCAATTTTTATTAGCATTTCCTAAATGACATTTCAAAATACTTCACAGTCAAATATCAGCATAACGATAGAATATTCATAATATTGAAAATAAAATTAATCCTTCAATTCAATTGTAACATAGTTTATTAAAAATATCAATCATGAGTTTGTATTAAATTCAAGTTAAATTTAAGATAAATTTCATATGAAACTACCAAAGTTGATATTTGATGCCTCATGAGCAGCAGATTGGAGATTTGTGGTACAAAATCTCTCCCTCCAACTATGAGCAGTCAAATATGGAGAACATTACTTGGGTGTTGTGGACGTTGTGGACTGATATTGAATCATATTAAATTGCAAATCCTATAAGATCTGGATCATATAGGGTCCAAATTACTACACTTGTGTTGTGGTTATGATGCTTTGGGATTTATTAGTATAGCACAACTCTGTAGTACAGTAAAACACTGTTATAGTGAACACTATACCGGCAGTGTAGTATAGTGCAGAAACCACAAAATAATACAATTGTGTAGTGGTATGCTTATTTTTTTTTTTTTTTAGCATAGCTTAACAACTCTGTAATACCGGTACAGTAAAACCCGGCTGTAGTAAATACTACACTGACACTGTAGTAAACTATAGAAACCACAAAATACTACAGATGTGTTGCAGTTTGTAGTATAGCTCAACAACACTGTCTCACAGTAAAACACTGCTGTAGTAAATACTACACGGACACTGTAGTAAACTGTAGAAACTACAAATTACCACAAAATACTACACTTGAGTTGTGGTATGCTTTGGTTTTTGTAGTATATTAAAGCACTGCTGTAGTAAATACTACACGGACACTGTAGTAAACTGTAGAAACTACAAATTACCACAAAATACTACACTTGAGTTGTGGTATGCTTTGGTTTTTGTAGTATATTAAAACACTGCTGTAGTAAATACTACACGGACACTGTAGTAAACTGTAGAAACTACAAATTACCACAAAATACTACACTTGAGTTGTGGTATGCTTTAGTTTTTGTAGTATATTAAAGCACTGCTGTAGTAAATACTACAATGACACTGTAGTAAACTGTAGTAACTATAGAGTACCACAAAATACTATACCTCATCTATAGTTTACTACAAAATACCTCACTTTACTACAAGTTTGCTGTAGTATTTTGTGGTAAAGTGTGGTATATTTTCATAAGGGATAGTCCATGAATGAGCATGCCGTCCCAATCTATAATTTGTAGAGAAAATTCCACGTAAAGGGCAACTCCTATCTCGCTCTGGTAAGCGAGAAATACGGGGGAATGCATTTCTGATATCTGCCTTGCTCGACGCTGACGACACGGGTCAAGGTCGTTCTTCCACATTCCAGCGGTAGTACACGGCTCCTGATTCAAACTGTTCTCTACACAAACGGTGAACCGTTACACTGCCCCCGCCTTTCTAAATCATGACGTCCTCGTCATGGCCGTACGGTCTCCCCGTCCAGGGTGACGTTACAGTTCCAGGTGTACAGTTCGAATCAATTTACACAAAACTGCTCGCCAATTACGGGCCATCAGGGCCGGCGAAATTACTAGGTGGCCGCCCTCCGGCGGTCTGCCCGGGCCACCACGACATTAGGTCCATTTCATTCACAGAATTACATGGGCGGCTAGCAGAGCCGCCCCACGGCATTAGGTCCACTGGGCTGCCTGCTCAGTTGGAGGGGTCGGGCTTCCCCCCTCTTACGGTACACGGGTTGGGACGCCAGCACGTAGTCGTGCAGCCTGCGAGGCTTGACCACTCGCCGACCGCGGGTCGTCGTCGCGTGGGTGGGGGCTGCCTCACCCTCGGCCACTTCGGCGACGTCGTCCTTCGCGTGGGTGGGGGCTGCCTCACCCTCGGCCACTTCCTCGGGCGCGTCCTCCGCTGGCCCCTGCGGCCGGCCCACGGCCGCCTGTGCCTCCCGGGCTCCGTCGTTGTCGGTCATCTCTAGTAGTCGGTTGTTCTCTTCTGTTGTAGATCAGGCCAGATCCCACCGCTGCCACCAGTTTTCTCCGTGTAACGTGTACGAGCAGGACCAGTCGTCGTGTTTACGAGAAAACGAATCAATAACCGGGATTGCCCACTGGCATTCTGGCCGTCACCGTTGTTAACCCCTTCACTAGTAGAGATCCGGGGCTCGAAGAGATGATCACAACCCTACAAGGATGACTGACGCTAATGTAAAGGTCTATTATGGTATATTCTGCACAAATAGTATACGCTGTTACAAATAATAGCGTAGAACCGCGTGGCTTAGACAGAATGTCTAAGGAGATGTAACGGTATGATATTTACATATATGTACAGACACTAGGAGAGTGTATGCAAATAAACTTGATGTATATATACACGTGATGCGAGAGGATGTGTGCACACAAGTTAACGGATACGTACACCTGGGGTGTGTATATAAGGTTCACGGATACGTACACTGGGTGTGTGCATATAAGGTTCACGGATACGTACACTTGGTGTGTGCATATAAGGTTCACGGATACGTACACTTGGTGTGTGCATATAGAGTTAAACGTATCCCTGGTGTATATGTGGATAATTGAAGAGAATGTGTGCAGTTTAAGCTTGATGTTATATGGCAATAATGTATATATGAGAGTGTATGCATATAGCTTTATAGTTAATATAGTGCTTTATGTCTATGCGCGATAAGGGCGGCCTGGCTGCTGGCCCTTCTCTTCTGGGGATAAGGGCGGCCTGGCTGCTGGCCCTTCTCTTCCGCCGTTGGAACGTTATGGATATAACGCTCTCTCCAGGAATGGCACCCCGTCGTCGGAACGTTAAGGATATAACGCTCTCTCCAGATACGACACCCAGTCGTTGAAACGTCAAGGCCCGTTGGAACGTTACGGCGGTAACGTTCTTCCCAATATATATATACCCTCAGGCGTTGGAACGTCACGGCAGTGACGCTCTCTCCAGATATGGCCCCAAGTCGCTGAAACGTCACGGCCCGTTGGAACGTTACGCGGTAACGTTCTCTCCAGATACGACACCCAGTCTTTGGAACGTCACGGCGGTGACGCTCTCTCCAGAGACGTGGCAACCCGGCGTATTCTTCATCCCCAGTCGTCGGAGCCTGACCCTAACTTGTCAGCTCACCAGTCTGCTTCCCGCACAGGTAAGTATAGCCCGGCGTCTCAACCCTTACGGCTGCTGCGACCCGTCTATAGACACGCCCGTGACTACCGACTTCACGACGATCTCTCAGGTAAGTATCACGCACCACTCAACTCTCAGGGACCGTCAGGACGATTACTTGGGGATATAATGTGCTATTATTTCATCTGGTACCGATGAAACACCATTACTGTATGTCGAAGTGTCGTTGGCGACCCTCTGCGACCCGGTCGCAAGCCCTGCGACCTTTTGCGACCTTCTGCGACCTTTGGCGACCCGGTCGCAGGTCTGTAGATTTCACGTTTAATCAACGTTTCAGAAATCTGTCTGTGCTGTGCCTTGTCTTTTCTTTACTGTCTGTAACTTGTATCTTGTCTTTGACCTTGTCTGTTCTTTACCGCTGTAATCTGTGCCTTGGCTTGACAGTAAGGTCTGTAAGTCTTGTTACTACTTTTACATCGGTAAAAGGAAGCCCGCCTGCACCGTATCTTGCCTTTACTGTGCGGTCTGTGATCTGTATTTCTTGTCTTTTTTTCTGTGTGGGCTGTGCTCTGTGTATCTTTCTTTAATGTGTGATAAATACACATATCCTTCTTGTGGGATCTGTGTTCTGTAGCTTTCGTGACTGTATAATCCGTGATCTGTATGTCGTGACTTGTACTGTACTGTTTATGATCTGTGTGTCTTTATTTGCTTGTAATGTGTGATAAATACACATTTCCTTCTGGAATCTGTGTTCTGTTTGTTTCCTGTGTGCTCTGTGTGCTGTATCTTTCTGTCCTGTAAGATCGATGATCTATACTTGTCTCTTTCCAGCTGGACGCCGTTCGTGTAGCCGTGTGCGACCTTTCTTTGCCGGGCCCCCGGAATACACGATTTACCGACGTTTCTTGAGGAAGCAGCTCGCCCGCCTGTACTTGACTTGCTTCGCCCGGCCGTAATCACGGTGCTCGTTTTCGCCCGTATAGCGTTGCACCGCCGTCTGCGTCGTTGTATTATGGCAGTGGGAGTTTGGCTTATTTATCTCTGTATTTAGTGCAGTTGCATATTTCTGGGGGTGGAGGGAATCCCTGACTATTGTCATATATACCGCTTCACGGTCAACAAAATCGACCATAAATATTGTGGCTTTAGTCCCAGTACAACGGGATAGCACAGCAATAATGTCGAAATTATCAACCTACTGGTATAGACCTGAAAGCCCTATTTTATACTGAAGTTAGACCATGCAAGTTGCCTAAATGTGCTACAGGCAAAACACATGTCTCATTACAGTATTATAGAATACCCCCAACTACATACAACACGCCAGTCGGACGTGTTCCCTAAATTATGCACACCGCGCAAACACGTTGCCGCATTGAAAAGGCAAACCAACGAATGTACATTGGTTTTACAAGTCTTTCACAGGTTGTACACACTACAGGATTATAATCTTTTAGATTCCCAGGCCAAAACAACTGCCTTTACGCCCAGCCGTAAATTACGCCAAAAATCAATAAGTTACAGGCTGTACCTGGACGTGTTCCTCCAGCACTCTCTTTCTGGTCTCTCCCCGCTCCCTCCGTCTGCTCGCGATTAAATAGGGTGTGCACTCTCCACACCCAAAAAGTCCTCACAGGAGGCTTCCTCACGAACGGAGACGTTTCGCCCGCAACGAAGATCGTCTTTCACAGCGAAATTACAGTTCATAGTCCATGAATGAGCATGCCATCCCAATCTATAATTTGTAGAGAAAATTCCACGTAAAGGGCAACTCCTATCTCGCTCTGGTAAGCGAGAAATACGGGGGAATGCATTTCTGATATCTGCCTTGCTCGACGCTGACGACACGGGTCAAGGTCGTTCTTCCACATTCCAGCGGTAGTACACGGCTCCTGATTCAAACTGTTCTCTACACAAACGGTGAACCGTTACACAGCAATGCCTTAGACATTGGCCTCGGTAAAATCACCGTCATTAGTTCGTTTATAGACAGTGCCAGAAGCCGACGGGGACCTGAAATATCACTGAACTGTTCTAAAGTGAAAGAAATCTGACGAAATCCTGTATATACTTACAGCATGCGTGGGGCAAAAGTTTATTCGTGGTTCGCATTGCACTATGGGAAGCAAACATGGCGATTTTTGCTATTTTTGGACGACCGGCAAGGCGTGTAAGTTCTAACATCTACGATTATATTATCGTGGTGGAAAATTAATCTAATCACAGGAAAACACTGAAAGCAAAGTCCAAAACGTACTGACTACGCGTATGTAACGGTTAACCGTTTGTGTATAGGACTGTTCGAATCAGAGGGGGCGTGTCACTGCTGGAAGGGTGGAAGAGCCCGTGATGGAAGAGCCAGTGGTCGGAAATGCATTCCCCCGTATTTCTCGCGTACCAGAGCGAGATAGGTGTTGCCCTTTACGTGGAACATTCTTTACGAATTATGGATTGGGATGTCATTCCCATTTATGGACTATGAACTGTGAAGGCGATTTTCCGGGTTTTTGCAACGTCTCGGGGGGTGGAGAGTGGCACCGGCTATATAAGCTCGTGCAGATATTGGGAGCGTGTTCAGGTTGAGTTTAGTATGACAGTTTGATATTACTGGTCTCTAAGCTTGGCCCCGGGGGTTGGTTTGGTGACTAGTGTGCATTTTAATTTATATTTTAATGTTATGTGTTTATAGCACATGCACCGGTCATTGGTCTGATTTGTTGAGCATGAAATTATTATACGTATATTTTTAACTTAATCATAGTATGATCATTGAAAGTCTTTCAAATAAGTATACATAATTATTGGCTTGTCATTTTTGACAAATAATTTGTGTATATGTTTATATCCCTTTCTTGGGTTCATATAGTATTTTATGGCCTTTTTAATCCTGATTTTATCAAAGGGTCGTTGGATTCTTAATTCCTGGTGTACATCCTCATTATACTATATCATTGCTTCCTCTTTTCTTTATCGCCTTCCTGTGGCTAAAAATCATATTGATTGCTTATATACATATATATTTATATATAAAATCATCGCAAAGTATTTAATATATTTATTATTCATATAAGCAAACTCAATGCACAGATAGTGGCGCACATACTTTTTACAAAGTGAGCGCCATCAAAATTCAAAATCTGTCTGTCGGGAGCGTGTTCAGACCAGAAAGAAAGCACGTTCAGGTACAGCCTGTAACTTATTGATTTTTGGCGTAATTTGCGATCTGTCGCAAATGTAAATGTTTTGGCCCGGGGATCTAAACGATTATAAATCCTGTAGCATGGTACAACCTGTTAAAGACACGGAAAACCAATGTGAATTTGTTGGTTTGCCTTTTCAATGTGGCAACGTGTTTGGGCGGTGTGCCATAGTTTAGGGAACACGACTGGCGTGTTTTATGTAGTCTGGTTTATGCTATAACACTGTAATGGGACATGGATTACCAAGTAGCACATTCTGGTAATTTGCATGGTCTGACTTCAGTGTAGAATAGGGATTTTTGTCAGTACCAGTAGATTGATAATTCCGACACGGTATTACTGAGCTATCCCGCAGCACTGGGACTTAAGCCGTATTATTTATGTGTCGATCTTATCGGTCGTGAAGCGGTAGTTGACGATAAATAGGGACTCCCTCCACCCTCAGATTACACGCCCTGTACGGTACTAAATACCGAGATAAATAAGCCAAACTTCCCCCTGCCATATCCGACGACGTATCGTGCAGCCTGCTAATTCAGCGCAGACGGCCGTATAACGCTGTACGGGGTGAAAGCGAATACAGAATTACGGCCGGGGCGGTGCGGTCAAGGCACAGAGCGGGCGAGCTGCTTTCATCGAGGAACGTCGGTAAATCGTGCACGTCAGGGAGCCGAGCGGCCAGGTCACAGACAGTTACACAGACGCCATACAGGGGGAAAAAGACAAGTTACAGATCACAGACTACGCAGTCAAGAAAGATACAGAACACAGATCCCACAAGAAAGACATACAGATCACAGAACACACAATAATGAAAGATACACAGAGCACAGACAATACAGAAACAGACAAGACATACAGATCACAGACCACACAGCAAAGGCAAGATACGGTGCAGGCGGGCTTCGTTTTACCGATGTAAAAGTGGTAACAAGACTTGCAGACTGTACAGTCAAGCCAAGGCACAGATTACAGCCAGTAAATAACAGACAGGGTCAAAGACAAGATACAAGTTACAGACAGTAAAGAAAAGACAAGGCACAGCACAGACAGACTCCTTCACCCGAGAAACGTCGATTAAACGTGAAATCTACAGACCTGCGACCGGGTCGCCAAAGGTCGCAGAAGGTCGCAAAAAGGTCGCGGTGGCTTGCGACCGGGTCGCAGAGGGTCGGCATCGACAGTCTACATACAAAAATGGTGTTATAAAGGTACCAGATGGAATGATAATACAATATATACTCAAGTAGTTGTCCTGACGGCCACGGAGAGCGAGCTGTACGTGGTTCTTACCTAAGGGGTCATCGTGATGTTGTGCAGTCACAGGCCGTGCCTATAGACGGGTCGCAGCAGCCGGAAGGGTTGAGACGCCGTGCTATACTTACCTGTGCGGGAAGCAGACTGGTGAGCTGACAAGTTACAGTCAGGCTCCGACGACTTGGGGGTGAAGAAGACGACGGGCTGCCGCATCCGTGGGGAGGCTCCAACGACTGGGGGTATATATTGAGAGAGCGTTACAGCCGTGACGTTCAACGACTGGGTGTCATCTCTGGAGAGAGCGTTACAGGCGTAACGTTCCTACGACCTGGGGTGAAGAAGACGACGGGCTGCCACATCCGTGGGGAGGCTCCAACGACTGGGGGTATATATTGAGAGAGCGTTACATCCATAACGTTCCAACGACGGAAGAGAAGGGCCAGCAGCCAGGCCGCCCTTGTACCCAGAAGAGAAGGGCCAGCAACCAGGCCGTCCTTATCGCGTGCCCATGCCAATTTAAAGCACTACATATAACTATAAAACTATATACCCCCTTATATTATTTGATATATAACATCAAGCTTAAGTGCACACACTCTTCTATTGTCCACATATACATCAGGGGTACGTATCCGTTAACCTTATATGCACACACTCTCAGGGGTACGTATCCGTTAACCTTATGTGCACACACCCTCTCACATCACGTGTATATATACATCAAGTTTATTTGCATACACTCTCCTAGTGTCTGTACATATATGTAAATATCATAACGTTACATCTCCTTAGACATTCTGTCTAAGCCACGCGGTTCTACGCTATTATTTGTAACCGCGTATACTATTTGTGCAGAATATACCATAATAGACCTTTACATTAGCGTCAGTCATCCTTGTAGGGTTGTGATCATCTCTTCGATCCCCGGATCTTTACTAGTGAAGGGGCTAACTACGGTGACGGCCAGAATGCCAGTGGGCAATCCCGGTTATTGATTCGTTTTCTCGTAAACACCACGACTGGTCCTGCTCGTACACGTTACACGTACATTATGAAACAAAGTCTCAAACAGAGAAAGGACTTACTCGAGTAATTGAGACGTAGGATAACGAGCCAGATAGTGATTCTTTCGAAATGAATGAAAAATATAATTAATTACGCACTGTTAATTACTCACTCAATTAATAACTATCTCACTGAGTACATGTAAATGATTAATAAGCCTTACATTTTATCTTCACTTTGCGTTGTTTTCTCTCTGCTGTTAGATATTGTATTAAGTGTATTACGCTATTTTCGGGAACTTTAAAATTGTTCTTGCTTCTTTGTGTCCGTGGATGTCCGTGTACGTCCGTGTATGTCCGTGGATGTCTGTTTCAATTTTCCACAAGCGATAACTTCCAAACGCTTTGCTGGATTCTTTCGAATTCGGCATACACATTCCTTGCGACAAGACGCCAGTTGGTATTGCATTTAAGCAACATCTGCCTGACGGTGGCGCCACTGGGTCAACATGGGTCTTGCTTCTTTGTGTCCATGGACGTCCATTCAAATTTTTCGTAAGCGATAACGTCCAAACGCTTCGTCGGATTCTCCCGAAATTCAGCATACGCATTCCTTGCCACAAGACACCGGCTGCTATTGCATTTCAGCAACATCTGCCTGAAGGTGTCGCCACTGGGTCTCGCTTCTTCATGTCCGTCCCTGTATTTGGATGTCGGTTCAAATTCTTTGCAAGCGATAGCTTCCAAACGCTTTGTTGGATTCTCTCGAAATTCGGCATACGCATTCCTGGCGACAAGGCGCCGATTGCTACTGCATTCCAGCAACATCTGCCTGAAGGTGGCGCCACTGAGTTTTGCTTCTTCGTGTCCGTTCCAGTTCATGGATGTCAGTTCAAATTCTTCGCAAGCGATCAATTCCAAATGCTTCATTGGGTTCTTCCAAAATTTGCCAAAAGCATTCCTTGCGACAAGACGTTGGTTGCTTTTGCATTTCAGCGACATCTGCACGAAGGTGGCGCCACTGGGTCAATGATGAATGATTGATTTCTCAAAAATGGCACAGGTACAATGTACATCCTCTAATCATAAGACACATGTGTATCAAGTTTGTAATCATTCAGTTGCATTTCTCCCTTCTTCGTGCCCATATAAGACCGATATCACACATCTGATTGTTGAATTCTGCTGTTCCTGCGATTTCTGGTGTTGGTTCCAGTCAATGACCTCAATTTCTAGCTTAAGCTCATTCAACACACAACGAAATGAGCAATTTTCTCTTCTTACATTTTCTGTTTCCACATGTGTCAAGTCGACATTGAAACAATTTCGGTAAACAAAATGCTGTTCACATGATGCTGAAGCAGAGTTAAGCTGAAGAGGAATTATCAGGAACCACCATTTATGTGGATTTCCGAAAGTGTATACATGGCTAATTCAACTGAACACCGATACGATTGATTTATATTATTAGCTGCAGCAATTTTTGCTGAGACCGTTTTCCGAGTCGTCAGGACTGTACATGTACCATGGTACAGGACCAGAAATTTAACAAGAATCGGACCTTGCATTCTGAAAATTGCACCAGGTTGATTGACAGGTCTGCTTATGGCTGACAACAGGGCGGCTTTTTTTTCTAACAGCTGATTTCAATTTAAAAGCTGTACCCACATTGATTGTTTACTGGGTTAATACATCTTGGGACCTGGGCTGTTGAGCTTCATAAAATTGCAAGGCCTGATACATATGACATTAACGAATAACCCTTTTTGACACCAAGAATATTGCCATAGCAGTGTTTTATCTCCAAATAATACTTTAATTCTTTAAAGAATTCGACACTTAATCAACCAAAATGACAGGTACGACAGAATGACTACTACTGGGAGGACATAGAAGACCCTGTCTGCTCACTGATCCATGACTTCAGATGATCAGCTACTGGGTATCTTTCACTTTGCACTATCTACTTAGCCGGTAGAGTATTTTGAACTGCTGAGAACCATGATAACTGACAATTTTATACATATGTACTATATTTTTGTCCCCCACCGCAACGCGGCCGGGGACTTGCACTCCTCGTGTCCATGGATGTCTGTTCGCATTCTTCACAGGCGATAACTTCCAAATGCTTTGTCGGATTCTTCTGAAATATGGCATATACATTCCTTGTGACAAGACGTGGGTTGGTATTGCGTTTCAGCAAGATCCACCTGAAGGTGGCGCCACTGGGTCTTGTTCCAATCTTCTGTGCCTGTCCGTGGATGTTCGTGGTTGTTCATTCAAATTCTTCGCAAGCGATAACTTCCAAATGCTTTGTTGAAATTCTTCGATATTTGGCATATGCATTCCTTAATTATGACAGGATGTTAATTGGTATTGCGTTTCAGAAAGATCTGCCTGTAGGTGGCGCCACTAGGATTCTTTCCATTCTTCTGTGCTGCAAGCGATAACTTTGAAACGCTTTGAAATGTCGCTTGGAATTGAGTTTCTCTCACTTCACCATACAGGTGGCGTCACCTGGTGGAAACTTCTAAATTTGGTTTCCGGGCAATAACTTGAGAGTTGCTCATCGAATTCTTCCCAAATTAGGCATGCATATACATTGTCCCTTGCCATGAGATGTGGCTTGGGATTGCGTTTCATCCGCGTCTAGTTACAGGTGACGCCACCTGGTGACAAAATCTGAAATTTGTTTTCGGCCAATAACTTGAGGACTGCATGATTATCGGATTCTTCTCAAGTTTTGCATGCATGTACCATGCCAGGAGATGCTGCATGGGATTGCCTTTCACCCACTTGCACTTACAGGTGGTGCCACCTAGCGGCAAAATCCAAAATTTGTTTCCGGGTAATACCATATGTTACTTGAGATTGCATTTCGCCCACTTGCACCTACAAGTGGCGCCACCTGGTGTTCAAATACCAAATTTGTTTCCGGGTAATAACTTGGGAAGTGCTCATCAGATTCTTCTTGGCATGAAAATTCCATGATATAAGATGTCGCTTGGGATTGCGTTTCGTCCACTTGCGCCTAAAGGTGGCACCACCTCGTGTCAAAATCTAAATTTGATTTCGCTCATCGGATTCTTCTCCAACTTGGTATGCAGATACCATGCCATGAGATGTCCCTGGGATTGTATTTCGCCTGCTTTTGCCTACAGGTGGCGACCCCTGGAAAATAAAAATTTGTCTTCAGCCATTAACTGCTCATCGAAAACTCCTCACATTTATATCGTGCATGTACCATGCCAGGAGAGGTTGCGTTTGATTGCCTTTCGCTCACTTGTACTTACAGGCGGCGCCACCTGGTGGTAAAATACCAAATTTGTTTCCGGATAATAATTTGACAACTGCTCATCGGATTGGAAAAATCAGAAATTTATTTTCGGGCAATAATTTGACAACTGTTCATCGGATTCTTCTCATATTTGGTATTCATATGCCATAAAATGTCGCTTGGGATTGTGTTTCGCACACTTGTGCCTACAGGTGGCGACACCTGGTGGCAAAATCTAAATTTGGTTTCCGGGCAATAACTTGAAGACCCCTATTCAGATTCTTCTCAAAGTTCGTATGCTGATGCCCTGCCATGAGATGGTGCTTGGGATTGCGTTTCACCCACTTGCACCTACAGGTGGCGACACCTGGTGGCAAATTTAAAATTTGGTTTCCGGGCAATAGGTTGAGGGCGCCTTCAGATTCTCGCCACATTTGGTTTGCAGATAATATGCCTGGAGATGTCGCCTGTGGTTGCATCTCGGTTACATAATTTCTATGTTTCACTGCATGGAAACTATATTTAGGTGGCTTAGGGCCATATTTTGGGGAGATCGTGACACGCTGGACCAAAGCACCAAATTTGGCATACTCATCACTTGACGCATATAGAACAATATCAGAAGGGGTGCCCTTTGCTCTGGGCTGTGTGATGCCCTCTGGCCCCCAAAAAGGCATATGGGGGCAATATTGTTATTTAAAGAATAGTTAGCCTAGAAACAGCTTCGTTATTTTCATTATCCTTCAGGCTGGGAAGCTGAAACTCGCCACACCGTATCACTGGTTCATGCGCTACCGGAAAATGTCACAAAATCCAAGATGGCGGCCATGATGACATCACAGTGACCTCATATTCCAAAAATAATTCATTTTACGGACGATTTTTTTGAAGCAGCATGGAACCAGACACCCTCAATCCACCCTATGAAACACTGAGGACAGCACACAAGACACAGGAAGGACGCTTACATGTTGCAATAAAGACATGTGGTATTACAGTGCTAGACATCACATTATCAAGTTCCTGTTGCTTTTCAGCAAAATGCTTTCGAAGCAACAGGAACCTGTACCCACTCAATCATCCGCGCAACATACAAGTAACAGCACTTGTCTATATATTATCATTGAATGGACACAGCTCTGGTCGAATGTTCATGGAAATTTATCAAGATAGCTGTGGAAATACCAAGTGTGAAAATAGAGGCCCGCAATATTGTTTTTTTTTTCGGTCAAAAGCCTGTCAAACATTTTCAGGATAAACTATAGGGATCTCAGAGTGTGAATAGACACAGAAAAAGGATCGGAAATTGCATTTAACACCCATTGAGGGGCAGGAACATGAAATTAACATTAAAATAACACGTTGACTTCTATCCGTCGCTATTGACATGACCGAGAGTGCTTAGGACGATTTCAGAGGCAGATTGGGGCAGGGGTCTGAAACTACACCTTATTCCCACTACCCAGTGGTAATTATACCATTATATTTACACATTTACATGTGCATGGTTCAGAATTGAGGAAATCGGCTAAGGATTTGCCGTTTTTGACCATTTTCAGCGCTATCAAAATCCCGCGGTAGAATGTTAGAGATATTGGTCTCATATTAAAGGTCATTTCCGGCTCTCTCGATCTATGATGAGTGATTTGATTGGATAGGATTGATAACGAAGGATTTGATTGGATAGAGATGTCATCATCCTTCGATACCGTGACCAAATTGACCTCGACCGGGCTCTGTTAGTATCGTGAAGCCGATTAGTTGAGAATGCGGTCATCGTGTGAGACAATGGCAGCGATTGGCCGAATGTGCGTTTTTGTGCCGGTGTTCAGTGCGTCGGAAAGAAAATGGCGCAGTTGGAAAGTTTAACGAGCCGACTGTTGGGTTTACAATAGAAATAAAGCGTTCCTCGGATTGATATGTTGGATTAAAACCCACAGGAATGATGTACTGGTATTTTAGCACGATCGTCCGTTTGAAATGGGCGATCGTGATGAGATTTTTTTATGGAAACTCTCATTTGGCTGGGACATACTAACGCACAGTATGTTGCCGATATCAATTTTTTTTTTTTATTTTTTTTTTCGTCTGGTCTGATTCTATTTTAGACACAAATGGGCAGATATTTTGAGAGACCGATTAATTAAAGTATGGGCTTTCTGAAATATATATATTCAGCGCGGTTTCAATCAAGCTACATGCAAATATCTTGCGTCAAAAAAGAGGGTCCATAACAAAATCCCCTCACATGCATTTATCCGAACATACAAGGCTGACAAATGAGACTATCAGCAAGTAGCAGCGATCGAACCAGTGCCAAAGTTGTATGCGATTGAACGAGGACATGCTATAGTTTATGTCGACATGTCATTATCCCAACAACTGTTACTAATTATCACAGTACACCCAGATGAAGCCCGATGTTACGCACACTTTTCTTTACTCGGACAAGATCGTGGCCAGAAAATGTCAATGTAAACAGCACTGGACAGGCAGTTTTGGCTAGTCATGTCTTCAATCACCACATAAATTGGTCTGCTTTTTCAAGCAGGGTGTCAATACATAACGTACCTGTGCTGACATTACTCCATGACGTCGCCCTATGGTAAATCCATGCGTGTTTTTTTGTATTCAAACCATTTCAACTTCAATCCCGGCTTCTGGTTGAATTTTCTTCTGGCCGAGTCGTTGACAAAAGCTCGACGCTGATTGGCTAACCAAACAAAACGAAAAGGCTATATTTAGTGATATTCCGACCAATCAGCGTCGAGCTTTTATCGCCGACTCGGCCAGAAAAAAATTCAGCCGGAAGCCGGGTTTGAAGTTAAAATGGTTTGAATACAAGAAAACACGCATGGATTTACCATAGGGCGATGTCAGCACAGGTACGTCATGTATTGACACCCTGCTTGAAAAGCAGACCAATTTATGCGGTGATTGAAGAGATGACTGGCCAAAAGCCTGTCCAGTGCGGTTTACATTGACATATTCTGGCCACGATCTTGTCCGAGTAAAGACCGAGACATCGGTCATCAGGTTGTACAGTGATAATTAGTAACAGTTGTTGGGATAATGACACGTCGACATAAACTATAGCATGTCTCGTTCAATCGCATACAACTTTGGCACTGGTTCGATCGCTAGACCGATTTAAAAGAAGGTGGTGTTTTCTCTCCGCGTCATTTTCGAGGCCATGTTGTCAACCTGGCTTGTGTATAGGGTACATACTTTAAAATGTAATTTTCCATGCTTGGCAAACACGGGCTCGCGCTTTAAAATATGACCATGTATGAGTATTATATTCAGTGTTTTCAAGATGTTAAAAAAAATAAAAATAAATAAAATTTAAAAAAGTTGAAATTTTAAAATTCAAAAAAAATATATTTTCAATTTTCAAAAAGATCTATGACAAAACAGTGCTATTTAGCGCTTTGGATTTGATGATGAAGCATTGGCAGCTTCAATTTACCGTTTGCGAAGTGCAAAACGCGGGTAATAAACTGAATGTTGTATATGCAAGCTTTGCTGGAGGCTATACTACATTAGTGATATTTCATCTCCGGAAAATATATCAGTTTCATTTTGTTACTAGTCAGTATTTTACCATGATCACGTTTTAATTTCCAGAATGATGAGTGATATTAGTTTCATTTTTCTAGTCAATATTTCGCCATGGCCACGAGATATAGTCCATGATACACAGTTTAATATTCTATACAGTATTATTTTTAAAAGTTTAATGTTCACAGTTATGAAATGACATATGGATCGGAAAGTGATATGATGACGTTTAATTTAAATCATTTGAACATCGCTGTGGCGTGGGAAGCGGGGGGGGGGCACTTTTGATTTATGTGGTGGCCTGAATATCTTTGCCCCCCCCCTTTCAGCATCCCTAACTGACCATGTTCACACATTAAAAATACAGATAGAGTGCCAGGTGGTGTGTTATAGGCCTGGGCTGTTTGTGTCAAACCAGGAAGTCAAATGGAGTCATATTACACATATTATTCAATATCGATGCGGGTTTATGCGAAACAAATGTGAAAATAGAACCATAAATCTATATACATTGTGTTGAGATTTGTTTCGGGGGAAACCGCGTAAAACGCATCTCCGGCAATCGGAGAAACGGAGCTTCCGGGGCCTAGGCGGCCCCTGGACCCTCGCCTGTCAGGCTGTGAGGATCGCTTATTTTAGCATTGTGCAAACGAATCGCTATCATATTGATTCTAATGTCTTCGTTTTTTATGTGTTAAATATAACTAGAAAGTCAAATGGAATCAGGCATGAAGTATGATTTTTTTCGATATCGATGAGTGCTTATAAAAGCGAAACGGGAAAATAGAACCATAAATCTGCATACATTATGTTCCAATTTATTTCTGTAAAATATTCATATATTACCTTTACATCTGCGGACTGAGGAGTTCCATAACTACATAATTTAGCCACTTAATATTTAACTTCTTCTACTCTCAGCTAAGTATACAAATTTACTCAATCTATATAATGAACAAGTATTTTCTATACAACACATCTGTATTAGTTTGAAGACTGATGCTTTCTTCCCGTAATATGGCTTAATTAATTTCTCCCTCAAATCTGTATAAGCTGGACACTTCAAGATAAAATGATATTCATCCTCAACGTTACTACTACACACAGTGCATAATCTATTATTTCTAGCCACATCTTCATATCGACCGACTTCTATATTCAATTTATGAGCAGATATCCTTATTTTGCATAAAGCACTTTGATACAGCTTTGGGATACTCTTACGTAAATAAAACTATAGGGTATAACTATCAGTAAGGTATCTATATAAACCAGCTTTTGACATCCTGCTTGTTCCCCCGTGTACAGTCTGTATATATCTATCAGTAATTCTTTGCCTAAATTCTGTGTAAAACAATTTTTCATCATGCACGCCTTGTTCATCCCAAACGAACTGAAAACCATTTTCACAAAGCTCCTTTCTGACTATGTTAATCCAGCAATCCGGCGGAGTCTTTCAGTCTAATCTGAATATGAACTTGTATATAGCGATTTAAGTATGCAATTATCTGTAGTTAAAGTCAATCCATTTTAATTAGTCGTCTACTTTGAAGCTTGTCAAAAATGAGTAGTTTTACATCGTGTAGAACAAACTGAACTCTACAAAATGACTATCGTTTCTCCGTGATATCGATAATATATCACGCTTGAAATAACTTTGTAATTCTCTCTATATAAAACTCCAATACAGGTGTTTCATGTACCGGGCCTCAATTACATAGAGAGACGTCATAATGTATTCATGCCCACTGTCACAAAGTTCATTGATGCCGTAAAAGTAATAACAGGCCGTCCGTGGGAGGGACGCTCATATGCCATGACCAGTGAAATTGCCGAATGATAAACCGCACACACCTCTATTACCATAAACGGCATTGTTGACCTTTGTGCTAGTAAACACGAATACATTATGGCGTCTCTCTTTGTAGCTGAGACCCGGTACATGAAACAACTGTACTGGAGTTTTATGTGGAGAGAATTACAAAGTTATTTCAAACGTGATATATTATCGATATCACGGAGTAATGGTGGTCATTTTGTAGAATTCAGTTTGTTCTACACGATGCAAAAACGAAAATTTATGCAGAGTTAATTACTGATTTTTGACAAGCTCCAAGGTAGACGACTATTTAAAATGGACAGACTATAATAACCGTAACGCATAAGAAAAAAAATAAGAACGCATCTCTGGAGATCTGGAATTTCGGAGCTTCCGGGGCCTAAGCGGTCCGTGGACCTTCGACTGTTGGGCTGTGAGGATTTCCTTGTTTTATCTTTGTGTGAATGAATCGTATCGGTAGGCATATTGATTTCCCTCCCAAGAACTAAAAGTCATCGTTTTGTAGGTTTTAAATATAACTAGAACGTCAAATGGATGCAGGCATGCGATGCGATGTTTTCAATATCGATGCATGTGTAATAATCATTATGAAGTATGCGGTTTAGTTCATTTTCAAGGGTTAATACTTCGGTGTAGATGGGGTTAATCGGTTGGTAATTGGAGCGTGCCTCGCTACCTAAATAACACTGTCAGCTGTGTAAGACGACACGTATTCACCGGCCAGGTGTTTAGAGTCATATGTCGATTTAGGTAGTCTTAAATGGTGGATCGCCTCTGGGCGGTTGTCCATTCAGATAAATATGCTCTTTACTCCGTGTACGGGCACATTTGAGAAATTCTCCTCGTGTAGGACGGACGGAGGTCTGGGGGTTGCAAGTGAGGTATTCTCTTGTATGCTGAAAGGTTTGTAATTATTTGTATATCTATATCCAAATATTACAGCTTTAAAAGTACTTCGCCCATGACTAAACGTATTGATCAATTATAAACAGCATATCAAACGTAGAGCTATGTTTATGACGTTTTCTTGAAGTTATTGACCAGTAAAATGTGAATATAGAGACTAGCCGTATACAAAGGTATAATGGAATATTATCCCTATTGAAATGGTAGATGGTAAGCTGTTACACAGAGTTAAATCGTTATTTGACATATGTCTAATGTGTTCGTTCGTTCGTGTGACCAGAAGTGCATCAATTTGGAAGTGTGACCGGACCTAGTTGATATTTTGCGATTATGGTTTTTGTCCTTGTGAGAGACAAATATAATCGCAGCGCTGTCTTTGTGATATTATGAGTGCTGTATTTTTAATGAACGTTGTTGGCTTATGGTCAATATTTCATATGGTCCTATTTCCGGATTGATTGACTTCCAATATTGTAACTATATATATTTACTATTGTTTAGTGTAATATAAGCAGAGTTTACAAATGTGTTTTATTCTTTCTGTAAATTGTGGCCCTGAGCTGCTACTCTCGTTATGTGAATTACATGTGAACCATTCTGATGTGAACGATTCTGAATCAAGAACCACCGACGGTCGTCGGCTGACTGAATAAACTCTGGCCATTTTACTAAAGTGTCCAAGTTATTATTAATATTAAACGACGAATATTTCGACTCTTACATTGGCGCCCGATGGGGGACCATCAAGTCTATTGAATTCAGTTTGATTGGTTCACAACACGAGAGTAGTAGTTCGAGAAGATCCGCCCTCCATTGTGTTAGTGTCCCCGGGAAAGACCCGTGAACAACGGCCTGTTTCATCCCAGGGAACTGAAGCTGTTATCGGTCGGAGTTGACGCTGTTGACGTCCGTAAAATCTTCAAGTCCTAGGAGAGGGAACCGGTAACTTTGTGTTGAGTAGGCCTACATTTGCTAACTTAAGATTGCTGACTGTATATTCATCGAAAAGTTGAAACTTTCGGTCGCAGTTAGATGTTTATGTTCACGTTGGAATTTTGACGGAATTTCTTAATTCAAGTTTTCCAGAATTGAGTGAACATTTAATTGAGAGTCCTACATCGCCGAGTTGATGAATTTCTTAAGTTTGTCGAATCGAATTGCCTAGTAACCGAATTTGACTTAAAGTGTGTCAGTAAATAATGGTAACTTTTCGCGTAAATGTGACTTATTCAGGTATTGAATAAGTATGGATTCTTGAATGTATGTTTATTTTAGTACCACCAACGACTACATTGTCGTTTGATCCGGAACCGGTAGTGGTAAGTGGTTTCTATTAATACATGCATTTCACAACCAGAACTTTACATCGATTCCAGAATTTGACATAAATTCTAGAAGTCGATATTGTTTCCAAAATTTGTGATTGATCCAGAATTTGATATTGATTTCAGAACTTTACATTGATTACAGAATTTGACGATTCTAGAATTCGATATTGATTCCAGAACTGGACATTGATTCCAGAAATTTGACATTGATTCCAGACTTCGATATTGATTCCAGAACTTGACATTGCTGATCGAATTCGACATTGATTCCAGAATTTGACATTATTGATTTGCTTATTTGTATGTAGATTATAATTGCGAAAAAAATCATGAAAATATAATCATAAATGTGCATGCAGTATGATCAGCTTTATTTCCGGAAAAACGTTCAGAACGCATCTCCGGCAATCTAGGACCCCGGAACGTCCGGGGCCTAGGCGGCCCCTGGACCTCCGCCTGTTGGGTTGCGATAGTTCCCCCTCCCCCCTCCCCCACCCACTTTCAATTACGTTCCGACGCCACTGCGGTTAGCCTACGAGATATATCGGCCCAAAGTATTATTATTGTTTTCTAGATGACCATGGAATAAAATATAACACTCATTCTTGACGAATGATGTGTTAGTTTAATTGTTGGAAATCGCTCACAATGCATCTCCGGCCATCTGAGGTCCCAGAGATGTATAATATAGCCCTAAATCTGCATACATTATGTTCAGATTTAATTTCGGGAAAACGCTTAGAACGCATCTCCGGCGATCTAGGACCGCGGAGCTTCCGGGGCCTAGGCGGCCCCTGGACCCTCGCCTAAAGTAATATGATAGCCGACGCCCCCTTGAAAAATCCTGAGACGCCCATGCATATTTGGTACATATGATCGGTACCATGTGCAGATGTGCACAAACTGTTTTTGAGCTGATTCAATGTTTTCTTCAGTTTCTCCCCTCGAGTTTACTCTGAAATAGTTGTATTTGGCAACTACTGTTATTTCGACCAAATTCATCTGGCGGATGTTTGCAGCTTATACTAACACAAGTTTTGTTTTAAAGTTACATAAACGCATAACCTTTCATTGTATTCGCACGAAAGTCTCTATGTACAAAATCACGCTGTTCACCTTGTTCACTGGCTCACTGGTACAACAATGAATGTCCAAGACACTCATTTCCCGAGTAGCTCGGTACTCGCATTCATGTCCAAGTTCACGCTGTTCTCCGTTTATTTCTGTACAGCTCTTTTTGTCCTTTTCTTTTGTAAATATTTTCGCATGAAAACAACAAAACTTGACAGTAGCAGATATATGCTGATCCTGTATATGTTCAGTCCATGTTTTTGTAATACCGAAATGTATCTCTGTATACTTAAATCATATGTTAGTAATCTTTATCTTGTGCATGTATCCCACAATTAGACCAGATATATATTTATTACACATTCAACACAAATGCAATAGGAACACTTTTTATATATTGCTATTCTTGTACTACCATGATGAATTTATGGAATGAATTGCCTTTCTCCGAAGTGGATGAATTGGACACCGGAGCAGATTCTAATTTAACCTGTGACTCCTTATTCGCTGGATTTGAAACCATGTGCTTTAGTCCTTTGCAGTTGAATATTCCTGATCACTTCGATTATACAGAGTATTAGGAGTATATTTTGCAACAATACAAACATAAAGTCCAGGTAGGTTCATTTGTATTGCTATACCTTTGTCTATAACAACATTCACAAGATAAAAATGTCCTTTATTGACTGTATTTTGGGTTCAATTGAACTCTTGTTTGAGTGTTCCCCTCAAGTGAAATTGCAAGTACACATAGCTCAGGTGTTAAACAGAACACATTGTCTGGAATGGGAACATGGTTGTTCATTATGTAATAGGTGTTAACTTGTGAGTCTTGTATTGTTTCAGATTTGGAGGGAATTAATTCAGGGAATTGCTTTGTTTTATTTGGCTATTTAACTGTGCACTCTCGGATCTGATCACTTGCCATCTAACACTGCTTACTGCACACCACAGCACCGGATTTTTCAAGGTTAGTATAACATATTTCTTGCTGTTTAACATTTATATTTTAGTCTCATTTTTGACGTTATAATATTTTGGTGAATTAGCTGGAATATAATTGTAGATTTTTGTATTTAAAATACCATGGTACTCATGTTCCCTATACTTCAAATAGAGTTCAAAATGTCAGTTTATGCTATTTGGGATGCGCATTTTATATTTATTTTCATTCTTCATCTACAATCGTACCTCGTCTGGGGCGGTATGTCCACCTTAACCCTACCTGGCCTGGGGGGAGGCGCGCGGAAAGTGTGCCCCCCCCCCGCCCAGGGAACTTTTTCCTGCTGCTCCGAAACGACAAAACCGAGGAGGCTGAAACTTGGTGACTTTTAAGCCGACCTTATTGGGTCATTTTGAACCCATTTTCATATACCCCCGAGCAGAAGATCATGGGCAAATTCAAAATGGCGGCCATGTGGTATCCGCGAAAGTCGTGTTTTTCAATCTTTTCGCTCCATTTCTTCACATTTTCCTTGCCCAAAAGGCCTTGAAAGTATTTTATTTATGCAAAACTATTATTCTATATTTTACTTGATTTTTTTCGAGAGAGAAATCGGAAAAATGAAAATTTCGAATCGAGCCCAAAACGGCCGAAAAATGGCTTCCGAGAATATGACGTCACTGTGACGTCATCATGGCGGCCATCTTGGATTTTTTTAGAGCTTGAACCAAAGATACTGTATGGTAAGTTTCAGCGCTCTAGCCTAATCGCCCAGGCCAGATAGGGTTAATGTACGAGGTCCTTCCTACCACAGAAATATGTACTGAAATCTCAACTTCGTATGTATGTTTCAATATATATGACTGCATTTGCAGAATAATTCTCTGGAAAAGTCTTTAAAATTTTCTGTCTATTTTCCGTTTTTTTAATCTCAATATTTGGAACTGAAAGCTTCAAATAGGTCTTGAAATAACATTTATGATGCGATTATCATTTGGCGGTTATATTTCAAATCCTATTTTAAGAAGAAGCACATATATAAAAGAAGCACTTCTACCACATATACATAATATCATTTTCCTGGCTCCGCAATTTGATCAGTTTACAAAATCTGACGGTGAGAATATGTCATTGTGGAAAATTTAAAATAGATATTTTACTGCCAACTGGTCACATGATTTCTATTTGACAAAATAGACAAACTCCCAAAATGATCAAATGTTTTCGCAAGAAATGGAAATGATCAAAACGCAAGAAATGGAAATGATCAAAAATCATGTGAAAACCACCACCATTCTGTTTTACCGAGATTCTTACAAAAAATAAACAGAGAAACAATCCCTCCTTAATTTTAGTGACGAAATCCCTCTCCCGCCCATCAGTGTGAAGCCAGTCAAATATATGCAATTTTTTATTTACTCTAAATGCAGAAATTAACGATCATGAAGCCGACATCAGGATACTGGAGAGTAACACTACGGAGAATCGACCAACCGGTTTGTGACATTTCTAGGCCTCTTTAGTTCATGTCAGTATTCCCAGTATAAAAGGCTAACCTGTCCGCCCGATACTGTCACCCTTCATGTCATTTTTCACGAAGGTCACAAACCCCTGTTAAACTGCCTTAGTAGTAAATCGGCTGGGCACATCATGACAAATATATATTCCGTAATATTGGCGCAAACAAGTGGCTTATCTACTCAAGCATAACAAAATCAGCATACTTTCCTACCGATGTTTTCTGCATACAGCTGGTGGAAATAATTTTATTCCGTTTGGCCAATTTGGGAGCCGAGGAAATGAACTGGCAGCGATTGTGTTCCTGTCAGAATGAGGTGATCGATGTATTCAGAGTTATAAACTACATTTTAGTATATCAGACTCGCCCAGTCGAATATAATGGCACAACAATTTCTCCGGATGTCGGGGTCATAATCTTGAACCCAGAAACTCAATCGGTGGTTTGTGATCTGAACGTTGGGGACAGCTGGCCGGTCACTGGCCCTCAAAACAAAGTTTTGTGCTTTATATAAAGCATGGGGCTATATTTAGAAACCCCATATTTTGACACTTCTCCCTAATACCACCCCACACACACGCACACAAAAACAACAATTGTTTTGCGGGCCTGTGTGGGCTGTTCAGGTTAATAAATACAGGAGACGGTTCACTCAAGGAGACAAGAGCCTTTTACACCGGTGTTATCAACATCTTATCTTACTATCTTAAATTTAAATTTAAATTTAATTTAATTTAAAGATCGTTCTGGGTTAAACGCTGCTACCCATTGTGTGGATATAGTTAAATCGAATTCTTTCTGTGTTTCATGTATCGAGGACAGGGTAATGTCATAATTTATTAATGTTCTCTCTAGCATTTATCCGCACCAGTAAAAACTATTGATACGATGCTTGTAGGAATTCTTTTAATTGCCCAACTGTTCGTGCCGTGTAATATGCTGTACTGTACATAATATCTATGTGAAATTTGGCAACACAATATATCAGCAGCATATAGGTATTCCAATGGGTACTAATTGTGCACCCCTGTTGGCTGACCTGTATCTGTTCTCTTATGAATATGACTATATGCTGGCGCTTTCAAAAACCGATCCACTCAAAGCCCGTTCCTTCTCATTCACCAAACGCTATATAGACGATCTTCTCGCTGTGGATAATCGCTATATAAATGACGCAATGAAGGATATATATCCACCTTCACTGGATTTGAAGGAAACTACAGATAACCCTACAGGCACATCATATTTAGACCTATATCTCTATAAAAATGAAGCGGGCCTTCTCTCTCTCTCGTCAACTGTATGACAAAAGAGATGATTACAATTTCGACATCGTAAACTATCCCTTTCTGGACAGTAATATTCCAGTGGGACCTGTATATGGCGTATACATATCTCGCCTAGTAGCATTTGCTAGATCCTGTGTTAAATGTGACGACTTTAATCAACGTCACAAAGCATTGTTGCAGAAACTTATAAAACAGGGCTATTCCATCAAGCGCCTCCACTCAAAGTTTCTCAAATTTGGCGATACATATCGCATGCTGATAGCAAAATACGAACATAGCGTGCAAGATCTATGGCGCTACGTTTCGTAACTTGTGTCTAATTCCGCTTAACCCGGGGCTAGGGGCCGTATGAACCCATGTACTTCAAGATCCTCATGTTACTCATATGAACAGTCACAATCAAAGCGTGACTGAGATACATCATTCTTTAGATGACGACTTTACAACGAATATTATGGATTAAGAATACTGATCAGCGATACGGATTTGATATTTTGGAACATCATGATGTCTTGCCGGCATCATTGAAAATTGTTGACCGCTTCTCTCTTGCAGGAAACAAGCCTATGTTTATGTATACTTTTTGTCTTTTTGAATTTGGTGCTAATACTGTTATATGGAAATGGAATAGGTCTTTGGATTATGGACGCGGATATTCTCTAATGGACGACGGCTGGATTATGAATGACGGACTAGACGCTTGTAATTGTATTGTTTTATATGTTGTACTGTCAATTGTTCTACGTTTGTTTTCGTTCATGTATATTTCGTTTGTCAATTTCTCATGCACAAAACGTTTAAGTTAGTGGTGCCTGGTAATTCGTTATGTAATATACATGTAGATCGCTGTTAAACCCATTCAGGATTGCGGTATCTTCCGCATGTCTTAAATAAAGCTAAGGAACTAAGTTTGGTGAATGATTATTTTTTCTATTCTCAAGTGAAATTGCAAGTACATATAGCTCAGGTGTTAAACAGAACACATTGTCTGGAATGGGAACATGGTTGTTCATTATGTAATAGGTGTTAACTTGTGAGTCTTGTATTGTTTCAGATTTGGAAGGAATTAATTCCGGGAATTGCTTTGTTTTACTTGGCTATTTAACTGTGCACTCTCGGATCTGATCACTTGCCATCTAACACTGCTTACTGCACACCACAGCATAGGATTTTTCGATTGACCAACAAGGTTAGTATAACATATTTCTTGCTCTTTAACATTTATAGTTTAGTCTCATTTTTGACGTTATAATATTTTGGTGAATTAGCTGGAATATAATTGTAGATTTTTGTATTTAAAATACCATGGTACTCGTGTTCCCTATACTTCAAAATCGGTTATCTGTATGCGGATAATATATTAACAAGATTGTCGCTGACAAATCTGAACCAGTAACTACCTCTGGTGCATACGAATCCATCATCTATCGTCTGATCGACGTCCGCACCTGTTTATTGTCTATTAGTATCGCATGTACAAAGTCTTTAGGCTAGTCACAGACCCGAAAAACAAGAGTGTTGGGTGTTGTGGGAGGTGGTATTAGGGTGCAGTGTCGAAATATGGAGTCTATATATAACCCCGTGCTTTATATAAATTCACATCTTTATATAAAATCATCCAATCAATCTCGGAACCTTGCAAAACTAAACTCCTACAGCCGCTAGGAGCGAAGTGAATTTTATAATTTACTTGTCTGATATGGATGCAACGAATCATTGATTGGTTGGTTGTTGCCCATAAGAATCATTGATTGGTTGGTTGTTGCCCATAAGAATCATTGATTGGTTGCTTGTTGCCCGTAAGGATCATTGACTGGTTGTTTGTTGACCGTAAGAATCATTGATTGGTTGCTGGTTGACCGTATGAATCATTGATTGGTTGCTGGTTGACCGTATGAATCATTGATTGGTTGTTTGTTGACCGTAAGAATCATTGATAGGTTGTTTGCTGACCGTAAGAATCATTGTTTGGTTGTTTGTTGACCGTAAGAATCATTGATTGGTTGTTTGTTGACCGCAAGAATCATTGATTGGTTGTTTGTTGACCGTAAGAATCATTGATTGGTTGTTTGTTGACCGTAAGAATCATTGATTGGTTGTTTGTTGACCGTAAGAATCATTGATTGGTTGTTTGTTGACCGTAAGAATCATTGATTGGTTGCTTGTTGACCGTAAGAATCATTGATTGGTTGTTTGTTGACCGTAAGAATCACAGGAATATGAATTTAACTGCAGAAATATGACTCGGGTACTTCTTTTCTCACAGTGGTATCTATATGGTGCACCTTTGAATACCGTGCGCGTTCATCTGTTGCCTTTTGCATACTGCTGTACAATTCTAGATAGAACAAGAAATAAATAAGGCGACAGAGTAGGGTCATATCTCATCTCTATCATCTTAGGAACTTGAGGTCTTTTCTGCTTCAATTACTCTACCTCCTCACTGTCATTTGACGGTTATGTCGGTGTTGGTCACCGTTACCATTCTTAATTGGTTCATTTGGGTGTCGAGGGAGTATCCTTCTCTACCCACTCACCCCCATTCCTCACGTAACTAACCTAATCCACCATTTAACAGCGATAACCAGCCCATGTGTGTGTGTCCATCTCTGTAACGAAGGAATGGAATCAACATGACAATTCAAATTTTTCAGGCTGCTGACCGTCTTCAGGTGGCGGCGGCGGAGCCTGCGGAGGCGGCCGAGGTTGTGGAGGCAGCGGCGGCTGACCCGCAGAAGACCGGCCGACAATTCCCGGCATGTTCGGTAATCATCAGTCCTTTCTCCAGAGAGGCAAAAATGATAGCTGACTAAAACATAAATTAGTAAATAATAATCGCATATGAATCAATCGTGCAATTGCGAAGAAAAAGAAATATTTTTTTTCTGAATAAGACTTCACAGGCAGCCATCTTGGATTTGTTTTACATTTTCTAGTGCAGCTTGGCACAAGGATATATTACGGTAAGTTTCAGCCCCGGAGCTCGCAAAATATTCAAGGGGAGGAAGTGCCCCCTTTCCATCCCAGGCCTGGACGGGTCCTAAATCTCCCAGACCAGCTTTGTCTGACACACGAGACAGCTAATGGTTTACGCGGGGTGTAGTCATATGTACCCAATGTAGGCTTATCATTATTTGTTCTTTCTATAGAATATGTGAATAATAAACCGTTAGTTTGATCTAAACCTTGTTGTCAGAAAGTCAACCCCAATAACGTAAATCTTTGGTTGCTTACAAAAGCAAGTTGATAGCTCCGGAGGCACAATCTAAAATGTCTACTCTATGTTTGTATGTCTATCCATCAGGCTGTCCAACATAAATTGTATAATCAACAAGCGCTAGAGTGTTAAATGGATGTCCTCGAACCTTTTCAAGCTTATTTAAAATGTTTCTCACCTGCGATTTGTGAGATGACATATAAATTATCCTTATTATTCAGACTGACTTATGACTTGTTGGATTTTGACATCGGTGGATTTGTATCCTGTTTAGTCTTCTATAATCAACCTAGAGTTTGAATGGATATTCCTGGAACTGTGTACATGTAGGCTCCCTAATCATGCTTCGAATATGATCTACTCATTAGATGAAATATATGTGCTGTCTCCTTATCAGGATTAAATTTGTTCTCATTAATTTCAGTGAGCACGGCCATCTTGAATGATAAATACGGCTTGAATGTTCATCTTTATCAAAAAATAAATTTTATCCGCATCAAAATAACAAGATTATGAAGGGTAATCACTAGTTGATGTTGCAACCATGCAAAAAAGATTAATTCTGGTCTACAATGGTCGTGCTTTCTCCATCTGGAACGACGGCATCCTCGCGTTACTCGGATATATAACTAAAAATCACGTGTTACTTCATTGCGTATAATAATGTAATGTTGTTTATATAATATAATCAGGATAATTATATGAGGGTCCGAGATAATTATCGCGGCATTTTAATAAATTTGTCGTTCTGGTCGGAGATAATTATCACCGAGGTCCTAGAAATATTTTGTTGTCCAGGCTAAATTTACTCCGATCCGAGAGCAAAAAATAAAAATGTAAAACATTTCCGTTTTTTATGCCTTTGTAGAATAACAACGTTTTGGGGTATTTTTCAGAAAACTTGGAGAAGAATGTGAACGCTTTAAAAGTGCATGAGCTGCGTGCCATTCTAATGGCCGAATTGGAATATCAAGGTATTAGTCGCAGGTAAAAAATCTTAATTAGAAATAACTGTGATGGGAGATGTGGTATTATATGCATTTTAACCTGGCTATAGGAATTGAGTTCTCAACACAACTTAATTAGAACCCACCTGTATTTCCTCCTTAATCCAAAAGCATTGAAAGGAACAGTTTGAGCTTCATCCAATTGTGACCTAGCCAAGAATCAGCAATTACATTTGTAAATCCGCATAAATTTGCTTATATGCAGCATGTACATCAAGTTGAAGTTTCCGAATGGCTACAGTTACTCTATGATATTGATAATATATTACGTTTGACATAACTGTGTAATTCTCTATAACATATAACACTCCATAAGTTATTTAAAGTACCGGGGCTCAATTGCATAGGATTGTCAAAATGTATTGGTTGTCTCTCGGAAAAGCTCAATAACGCCGCGTACAGTTAAGAGGTTTGTACGGTTTAACATTCAACAATTATTCGACTGTCCACGCACCTCATTGGTCTTTATCCGACTGAATACCAATACATTATGACACCATCCTGTGAAACTGAACCCTCAGTGCATGAAATAACTATTGCGGAGTTGTTCTGCATGGAGAGAATTACAAAGTTATTTCAAGCGTAATATATGATCAATATCGCGTCATTATGTACAGTTTGTTATACACGCTGCAAAAGTTTTGGCTGGACATCATCTCTTGACTAATGTACGATTCAAAATATAAGAAAACCTATCGTAACAGTATTCCGGTCATTGTCAGTTATCGAAAAGAAAAAACAATTCCAAAGAATCAACCGTCAGGGTTGAAATTAGTTTTAGATCTTAGTTTTGTGACATTAGATTTGAAGCTATCAATTTGAACATGTCATTGCATAACAGGATCCTTCTTTTTTGATTATTTATTTTTGAAGTTCAAATTTTTCATTCAGTATAAGACTTGGAACACACCTTCAACAAAAGAATATTGCCTCATTTTTATCTCGCCTTACGAAGTAAAGGGGAGATATTGTGAGAGGGGGAAAGAGGATGTCGTCGTCGGTGTCGGTGTCGGTGTCGGTGTCGGTGTCGGTGTCCCCTGCCTGGAAATGAATGGGTTTTTGGTTTAGCAAGTTAAAAAAAAATCTAGAAAAATTAGAAAAAATATAAAAAAAATATAAAAAATATGGGGGGTGGGTATGCCACCTGGGGGTACTACCCCTGGGGTACTCTAATGTTAAAATCCCTATGAATGAGTTTTGCGTTTAGCTGAAGTGCACATGTACATCTGTACTTGGAAAGTTTCTTGCAGTTGTCAGCTGTCATTGGATGATTATGAAACTTGGTATACATGTTTCTTATGATAAGAGGATGTACCTGTGCTATTTTTGAGAAGAAATATTAATTTTTCTCAAAATTATGGCAAATGAAGAGTTTTCTGTTTAGGTAAATTGTACATGTAGGCCTCTACATGTATACATATACATCTACATGGTAACTTTGCTCCAGTTGTCAGCTGTCATTGGATGATTATGAAACTTGGTACACATGTTTCTTATGATTAGAGGATGTACCTGTGCTATTTTTGACAAGAAATATTAATTTTTCTCCAAATTATGGCAAATGAAGAGTTTTCTGTTTAGGTAAATTGTACATATACATGTACATGATAAGTTTGCTGCAGTTGTCAGCTCTCATTGGATGATTACGAAACTTGGTACAAATGTTTCTTATGATTGGAGGATTTACTTGTGCTATTTTTGAGATGAAATATTAATTTTTCTCCAAATTATGGCAACTGATTGAGTTTTGCGTTTAGCTGAAGTGCACATGTACATCTGTACACCACAGTTTGCTGCAGTTGTCAGCTGTCATTGAATGATTATGAAACTTGGTACACATGTTTCTTATGATTAAAAGATGTACCTGTGATATTTAGGAGATGAAATATTAATTTTTGTTCAAATTTTGAGGGTTTTGTCTTAATCTGCCAATAATAATGCACATGTATATACATGTACACGGAAAGTTTTCTGAAGCTGTCAGCTTTCATTGGATGAGTTTGACACTTGCTACCCAAGTTCAATGTGATTCAAAGATGTGCATGTGCTATTTAAGAAATATGACATTAAATATGAAATTTTTTCCTAATTATTGCAGTTTAGACTTTGTATCTTTCCATTGATAAGGTTTTTGTTGGGCAAAAATTTACAGGTAGATTTGTACATGGAAAGTTTGTTGAACCTTTCGTGGGATGATTATAAAACTTGATGGACATGTTTCATGTTTTCCTAGGTCACAGCTCTCCCGCAGTAATCCCACACGGGACTGACCTATCCAGCAGTAATCCCAAATGGCATTAGCCTATCCAGCAGTATTGCCATACGGGACTGACCTATCCAGCTGTAATCCCAAACGGAAATCAACTATCCAGCAGTAATCCCAGACCGAACTGGTCTATCCAGCAGTAATCCAATTTGGGACTGACCTATCCAGCAGTAATCTCAATGGCACTGGCCTATCCAGCAGTAATGCCACACGGGACTGACATATCCAGCAGTAATCCCAGACTGGACTGGCCTATCCTGAAGTAATCCAACATGGGACTGGCCTATCCAGCAGTAATTCCACACGGGACTGGCTTATGCAGCAGTAATCTCTCATGGGACTGACCTATCCAGATGTAATATGACACTGGATTGCAATTTGCAGCAGTAATCCCACACAGGTTTAGCCTATCCAGCAGTAATCCCACACGGGACTGGCCTCCTCAGCCATAATCCCACACAGGATTGCCGTATGCAGCAGTAATCCCACACGGGACTGCCTATGCAGCAGTAATCCCACACGGGACTGTCCTATCCAGCATTAATCCCATACGAGACTCATCTATCCAGCAGTAATCCCAGACAGGACTGGCCTATCCAGCAGTAATCCCACTTGGGACTGGACTATCCAGCAGTAATCCCACTTGGGACTGGACTATCCAGCAGTAATCCCACAGGTGACTATCCATCAGTAATAACATGGGACTGGTCCACCCAGTGGTAATCCTACACAGGACTGGCCTATCCAGCAGTAATCTCACATGGGACTGAACTATGTACCAGTAATCCGACAGCACTGACCTATCCATCCTACATGGGATTAACTTTTGCCAGTAATCCTTCATGGGACTGATGTTATTGTCTGTACCAGATAATCTATTCCAGACATTATTGTCTGTACCACATCACCTATTCCAGACCTTATTGTTTGCTCTACATGTATGCTTTCAATACTGCTGCACCTTTGGCGGATGACCCCGCAAGGCGAGATGTTGGGGTTCTCAGAACGCTTGTTTCCATTGTTGGTCAAGGATCTTTTCAATCTTAATACAATCTCCTCTCCATCAGGTGAAAACCTTACCACTCATAGTAACGTTTGGTAGGTCAAACTTTTGCCTTAGCAAAGTAATCTCATATGGAGAAAGAACCCATACACTACTAAAGGAATGACCAGCAAAGTATTTCTCCGGTAAATTGAAACCCCCAGGTGGGATTTAGTGCCTTAATGGGTGAAACATTGGGGGGAACTCTTTCTTGTAAAAGTACAGTTGGTCTGATAACAATACATATAATATATCTGGTAACCAATATAATATAATATAGCATACCGAAATATTCCTCATACCTTATTGAATGCAAATGTGATGTCTCTGTCCACTGAATTATTATATAATTACAGAAACAAAGTACTGTCAGATGTCAACAAAGAATAAATGCTTGTGTTAAAATAGTCTAAAATATTCTATATAGTCGCTGATACAATAAATCCTACGGTAGAAATAAGAACATTGTTTGTAAAAGATTTTTCTACATATAGTAATAAAGCTCTCGCTATCTAGAAATTTCATGTCAGTCGGACATAGCAACCCCATCATTGGGAGATATTATCCATACACAAGATCAGCGGTATATGTTAGTCAGATTTTTCTAGTAAATATGTAATTTCACTTCATTGCACTTGTAGTCGCGTGGTGGATTCCTTTATCTTTGTACATCTTCGTGCGCACAAAACCTTTCAGAATATAAAACTGAGCAGGATCCCCAGAAAGCTGTGCCTGTAACAGTGCTTGGAGTGTTTATCGGGCACAGGATCTCAGGTGATCAGATGTTGTTAAACATTCTGAAAATTGGTGGGATCTTTGGGCTATCGCGTCTGTTCTGTTCGGGGCAATAACTGCATTATTACGACTCTGCACAAGCCAGCACTGTCATCCTGTCACTGAACAATTGCTGATTGCCGACTTTCAGTCCTCACTCGCTCACTCGCTCACACTCCCTCACTCACTCGCATCGGTCATACCTGTTGTGCCCATGCAGCCAATTAGTCAGTCAATAGAGTTTTCCATAAACCAGCCTTACACTCCATGATCATTCAGCCCTTATTGTTGCAGTGATTTTATAGAATTGGTCTACTGCTGACGGGTGCATTGGTGTTTTGGTTCTAATTTCAGGCAAACACGGGAGAAATTTTTATTTGAATGAAGCGAATTGTCCCCAGTGGTGGAGGAGCACGGGCCTTCCCTTTCGATCGGTCAACAAGCCTTGCGGTATGTTAAGCTATACATCTGTGCATGTACACTGAAACACTTCCATCAGAAACCTCACCATGATATGAAATACATATCTTTTCGCTATAACATCAGCGGAATATTTCTTAAATCCACTGAGTTTTTGTTAACAACGCTCCGTTAATTTAACTGAAAATAGAAAAATGCAGACTTACTAAATCGAAAAACAAATCACGTACATCAATCTGTTGGAAGTGGATTATTGGACCGCATTTTGTATTCACTGTGGCACTAATTGGGCTAATCTTGCCTGTCTATGCTGAGGAAGTAATACGTTCATTTCCACACGCCTGGGAAGCTAACACGGTAATTTTCAGAATTTTGAAAATGGGGTGAATTTCCTGTTAGTAATGTTAAGGTACTTCAAGATAGGGTAAATGAAATGGACTCCACAGGCCAGGACAGGTCCCAAAAAGCCAAGGCCAGTTAGAGTTAACCATCTACGTTATAAATGATTCTATAGCTAATTAGACCCCAGAAGAAAACGGCAGAAATTTCAACTGGCATGTTACCTCCAATGTAATGAGGTACCGGTATGTTTGAGTAATATTTCATCATGTCTCATTCTACTCCTCACCAGATTATTGTGGCCCAATGACCAGATCACGGCTGCAAAGCCGCCTGCCCGGCCTCCCTGGAAATGAAATCGACACGGGCAAGTACTTTTTGCAACTTCACCGACGGGCAATCTTAATTCTGTTTTGGAGTAAGTCGAATTTCTCACTTCTGGAATGAAATTAGTCCATTGTATTTATTTACAATACGTTTCAGTATTTTGGCCCCATGGGGCTTGCGGGGATTGACCTTGGATGTCGTTGTGCACACCGCAGGTCATGGTGAGAATAGACCTCGGCTCCTCAAGACAGCTTGTGACGTTTCACGTTTGATACCTGTACCAGATATGTAAGCACTGACCGTCCTGATCCAACAGTGTCTTTTAATGAGCGATATATATCAATCGCATTAGCCCTCTCCAAGCCTAGGAGTTTAGGCTCAGTGACCTATCAATCTTTCTAAACGCCATAGTAAAAAAAAAAAATTTAAAGTCTAGGGAGTCTCAATACAACTACAAACTACAAATAGTGACGCGCACAAACCCCAACAATGTGCCTTCACATAGAGGAACAAACAGAAACAGAAAGAGAAAAAACCGCCAACGCTCTCAGTCACAAAGACCGAGACGGCAGTGTAACGGCAGATCTCTGCCCTCCCAAACCGGGCAAAACTGACAAAGGCCAAAAACGCCCTGAACAGCAGAAAAATGAGAAATAATACCAAACTTTCACCTCAGGTACTTGACAAAAGTATTCACAAAATATATTACACACAAATCAGAGCTAAGATCAGCTGAAATCCGCAGAATTAGACAAATTTCTCGGAGCGAAGTGAAAACACGTCCGACTCCCAAATCTCTACATCCGGGCTTCTTCATGAAAATGGCAAATATATTCCGTTCTACTGGCTTTTCTACTCAAACAAGTGTCTTTTCTACTTAAATATAACACAATCAGCATACTTTCCTAACCATGTTTTCCAAATACAGCTGGTGGAATTACAAGCGTCTAGTCCGTCATTCATAATCCAGCCGTCGTCCATCAGAGAATATCCGCGTTCATAATCCAGCCGTCGTCCACAAGAGAATATCCGCGTCCATAATCCAAAGACCTATTCCATATTCCACATAACAGCATTAGCACCAAATTCAAAAAGACAATCATTGTATACATAAAAATAGGCTTTTGTTTCCGTTCGACACCATCGCAACCAATTTGGGAGTCCGGGAAACAAACCGGCAGCGATTGTGTTTTTGTCAGAATGTGGGAAAGCTTTTTTGATGTGAAAAAAAGAAAGTGAACAGAATAAAACACTGTTAAAAGAACCCGCAGACAATGCACACAAGCCCCGCAACACTGCCAGTTAAAATAATTAAGTGTTCAGAGCAGAGTTAAACACATCCGCTTAGTTCAAAATATCTCCGCGTTTGACTAAAACTGCAAATGGCGGCCAAATCAAAAGAAGGCTACATGACCCCTATGACCGGAAGTACAGCGCCATCTATACAAACAATACAAGGGGAGAGAGAATTAAGGTTTAACGTCGCATTCAACAATTTTTCAGCTATATAGCGACGATCAAACAAAATTCTAAGTATTCAATTCAACAACTCCGTAAACTAACGAGTTAGAACAGGTACACACATTAAAATTTGTACAACAAACCAATCTCTCTCAAATAGTCTAAAACACAATCCTCTTTTACTCGGCTAAAAAGATGTTACAGAGTAGTTGCTCGACAAAAAGTATCTCTTACAATCTTAAAATCTATGCAGTCTATGTGAATATGTTTCAGCGTGAGATCTTCATGTCATGGAATACAGCTTGGGGCCGGCTCCTGTTATAGTAAATATTCATGGGTTAATCGTGTATGACCGATCCTACATCGTCTAATCATGGCCTGATCGAAACGTTTCTGACTGTTCAGATGCGTATTACAAGCGTCTAGTCCATTCATAATTCAGCCGTCGTCCATTACTACTAGACGCGATATGTATACGCCATATACAGATCCAACTGGAATATTACTGTAAATCAACAGTTGTTTTAAGTTTGTTATTATCCATAGTATCCCATAAAGGTTGAAAAAGCTTTCTTACATAAGCGCAGATAGATTGTCTGAAATCGCTGTATGGAATTCCAACAGGATCAACTTTTTAATCTAGAGCTGCCTTAGCCAATCTATCAGCTTCAGTATTGCCTTTTATGTCAACGTGACTAGGCACTCAACAAAACAATATCTATCTGTTGATCAAATCTAGTGTCATATAATTGTAGAATTTTCAAGATGGTGGGATGAGTTGAATTTCCACTTTTAATCGCTTTGAGGCATGATAGAGAATCCGAGAATATGACATATTTTTCCTTCTAGTTGATCCAATACCTTCTAAAGCTGATAATAGAGCTTTTGCTTCTGCAGTAAATATGGAACTTTTACCTGGTGGACGACAGGTTTGAGTTTTGGAGCTAAAGATAGTAGCACATGCTAAATAGCCTAATGTGATCTGTATTTTGCTCTCAGTAGACCAAATTCTTGTGTATACACGAGCTGGTTCGTGTCTGCCTTTTTATATTTAGTCAGTGAAATATCTACTTCTGGCGTGGCTATCTGCCATGGTGGAGTTGGCAAGAGGTCGTTTGGTAAAATTTGACTAACTTTAATACCAGCTGCTACAAGGTGTGGTTTCATACGGATTCCAAGAGGTGGAATAATCGAGGGCTTTTGTGAATAGAGAACTGCGTACCGAGGGTTGAAAACAGTTATATGCAGGATTTGAGTGGTTCGAATGCAATTTTGTGATATATTGCAGCGATAATTTAATTCTCCGAAGTTCTAAAGGAAATTCGTCTGCTTCGACATACAAGATTTCTTTAGGTGATGTTCTGAAAGCACCGAGGCAAAGTGGTTGTACACTTCATGCAATTATTCCCTATACATGATGCAATGAAGAATTCTATTTTCCGAAGTGACTAGCCTTGTGAAGACTGTTTGGGCGTCGATTGTTGCGCAGCCTGATAAATTGCAAGCAGGAAATGTTACGTCAGCGATCCGATGACCAGTGATTTGACCTTTGACAAAACCTGTTTTACATGTTTTGAACGAAGACACGTCATCCACGAGGTCCCCGAACAACACAAATGAATGGAACGAGTTGAAAAATCTGGAAGCCTTGAAAAATCCATTAGCCTTGAACCGAAACGCAAAGGAAACACAATCATATTTTTCGTCAAAGGGCTTTCGAGCGCGCCGAAGTAAACAATATCATAAGGACTGATGTTAATAGGATGAACAACTGTACAAATCTTTCTTTCTAAACATTTTATAGACCCGCTCTTCCACTTTCCCACGAAAGAAAACAGTGAGGCGCTCGACGGGTGGGACTCGCCTCTGTCACACAGTACGCGGAGTCAACACACAGAATATAATTTTCTTACGTCAGCTACCCGACCCTCCACTTGTTCTCACCTGAACAGGTATCAGAGTTATTTCTCTTGCTTTGAAGTTCTCTTTGAACACGTAACTTCCGCTTTACACTTTTGATGGTTCACGTTTTAAGCTCTGTGAATGTGGAACTTCTTTTACTAGTCGTGATCATTTGGCTTGTTGTAAACTTGAATGGTAAATGTTATCATGCTCTCCTGGCTTCCCTGTTTACGTGAGTACCTTTATTTATTTGTTGCGACCAAAAAAAAAAATTCAACTTCTCAATCCTAAGAAGTGTTCGTCATTTTCCCACTGTTTGATGTCACGTTAGACCGGTTTCGCACATAACAGTTAAATAAACTTGGATATATACAGTATGCAAGTTTAGCAGAGATCCACGATAAACACAAACAAAACCGTACCTTGATCAGATTGTCAGTTGTCAAACAGTGTGTTCCAATACCTGTTTCACCTCAATCAGATGGCTTACGGGACGAGTGCCTCACCCACCGGTCTCCAGGCCTTGCTCTGGTTTCCAATATGACCTCTGTGCCCTGCCTTCGAATCCTTGTCTGACACTTTAGTGTCTGTCGTAGCTAAATAATATATAGCCCTCAAGAGTATGAGGGCTATAGGTCGGCCCCAGTCACCTCCAGCGAGGGTTTTAGATAATTTTATTACGAATCACCCACCTCTGAACCTGCCGTACATCTAATCGCTATCCCCTCCTGCGCACTATTTCAAAATCTTGCACACTATTGTGAAATAGTAACGAATATATCGCCGTCTGAATTTCCCAGACGACTTCCACTTTAAACGCGCCATGTTAACCGTATAGAGTGACGTCATCAACATGGCGCGCTGAGAGCTAGAAGTTTCCGACTGAAAAATTCAGACGGCAATATATTGGTTAATATTTCACAATAGTGTGCAAGATTTTAAAATAGTGCGCAGGAGGGGATAGAGTTTAGATGTACGGCAGGTTCAGAGGTGGGTGATTCGTAATAAAATTATTTAAAACCCTCGCTGGAGGTGACTGGGGCCGACGTATAGCCCTCATACTCTTGAGGGCTATATTATTTGGCTATGTCTGTCGAAGCTCGTATGCCGTGTCAGACATTTTCCCTCGTATGGCCATCATGTTGGGGGGTAAATCTGTGCGCACCGTTTTCCTTGTGTTGCGTAAGGGGGAAGTGTCCGATAGAATTATGTCTTTGTCCGAGTCGGTCAGGAGCGTGATTATGATTGCTTGGGGAGGATTGGTGTCGCCATGCCTTGGTTTAAGACCAGGTCGTCATGGTAGCCTATGACATGAAACGAACACGATTTTCTCCATGACATTTCGGTCTAATTTGAGATCGTCAGTGAGAAATTTTCGGACCACATTTTCTGTGTTTTCTCTCTTGCCCTCCATCGGAATTCCATAGATTCTCAAATTCCGCTTTCTGTCATGAATTTCAATAAGTGTAACTTTTTCTTGTAGAGCTCGTATGTGTACTAATAGTTCCTCCTTTGTTTGCGGGATTTCTACAGTTTTTATCTTTTGAATTTCATCTCCATAAAAATTTAGTGAAACGGAGTGTGTGTCTATACTTTTTTTGCCAAATCCCGCATAGCATTTTCTACTCCTTTTATGTCAGATTTCAGTGTAGAGACAATCGTGTCCATTTTTTTGTTTAATGTGTCCTTACCAAGTAGAATTTCCTTCAAGGTTGCTTCCATGCTTCCACCATTGGACTGTTTTGCCGCCATATTGTCTTCCGTCGACTCACCCTGTCCCTGCCCGGGCTTGACCACTGACACTGTTTTGTGAGGACTTCTAAAAGAATAATTTGCGATACCGTCTTTTTGAGTATCCCCAGATGACTTGTCTTTCTTATTTGACATTTAGAACATAATTGGCGATGTTCTCATCTCTGACAGAGCGAAACTCTGAAAAAACTCAGGAGCAAATTTCCAGCCGTGTGCTCAGTTCCGCCATCTTGAAAAACATAATGCCCCCCCCCCCCCCAAGGCCAGGTAGGGTTAATGGAACAGCCTATTAGAGCTGTTACTTTTGCGATGATAAACCCAAGACCACTTCGACCAAGATGGCAGGAACAACCAGGAGAGTGACTCAAACAAACTTTGGGTAGATGGGTATCAACTATTGATACAGTACCTATAAATCAAGCAATCAGCATTGTTGCTGACACTTCAAGGGTGACTGACATACAAACCAGACCATTTAGTGTCTGCCACTCCAAGAGCATCCAATGATGACAGGATATTATTTCGGTATATTAGTATGAGGAACAAAGCCCAGATCTATTACACACCAATTACAAAATAGGATGGGATTTCTAGTTTAAAATACTTCTCATCTGCGATTTGTGAGATGACATATAAATTATTCTTATTATTCAGACTGATTTATGAATTGTTGGATTTTGACATGGGTGGATTTGTATCCTGTTTTAGTCTTGTATAATCGACCTAGAGTTTGAATGGATATTCCTAAAACTGTACATGTAGGCTCCCTAATCATGCTTCGAATATGATCTACATGTATTCTATTAGATAAAATAGACGTGCTGTCTCCATGTCAGGATTTCATTTGTTCTCATTAATTTCACTGAGCACAGCCATCTTGAATGATAAATACGGCTTGAATTTTCGTCTTTATCAAAAAATAAATTTTATCCTCATCAAAATTAACAATATTATGAGGTGTAATCCCTAGTTCATGTTGCAACCATGTAAAAAATATGAATTTTGGTCTACAATGGTCGATCTTTCTCAATGATTTGGAGCGAAGGCATCCTCGCGTTACTTGGCTATATAACTAAAATCACGTTTTACTTAATTGCATATAATAATGTAATATATTGTTCATATAATATAATCAGAAAAATTATGAGATCCGAGATATTATCACGGGATTTTAATAAATTTGTTTTCTGGTCCTAGAAATATTTTGTTGTCCAGGCTAAATATACTCGGATCTAAGAGCAAAAAATAAAAATGTAAAATATTTCTGTTTTTTATGCCTTTGTAGAATTAAAATGTTTTGGGGTATTTTTCAGAGCTGGAGAAGAATGCCGCTGAAATAAAAGTGGGGGAGCTGAGAAAGATAATTTCAACAGAGGTTGGAAATGATGGTACTAGTCGTATGTAAAAAATGTTAATTAGAAATAACTGTGATGGGAGATATTATATACTTAATTAGAACCCACCTTATTACGACTTAATTAGAACCCACCTGTATTTTCCCCTTAGTACAAAAGCATTGAAGAGAACAGTCTGAGCTCCATCTAATTGTGACCTTGCCAAGAATCAGCAGTTACATTTATAAATCCGCATAAATTGTTTATATGCAGCATGTATAACAAGTTGAAGTCTACAAATGGCTACAGTTACTCTTCTTCTTCTCAATCTTAATACAATCTCCTCTCCATCAGGTGAAAACCTTACCACTCATAGTAACATTTGGTAGGTCAAACTTTTGCCGTAGCAAAGTAATGGAGAAAGAACCCATACACTACTAAAGGAATGACCAGCAAAGTATTTCTCCGGTAAATTGAGACCCCCAGGTGGGATTTAGTGCCTTAATGGGTGAAACATTGGGGGGACTCTTTCTTGTAAAAGTACAGTTGGTCTGATAACGATACATATAATATATCTGGTAACCAATATAATATACCATACCGAAATATTCCTCGTACCTTATTGAATGCAAATGTGATGTCTCTGTAAACTGAATTATTATATAATTACAGAAACAAAGTACTGTCAGATGTCAACAAAGAATAAATGCATTGTGTTAAAATATAGTCTAAAATATTCTATATACACTGGGTGAAATGTACTGGTTTCCAAAAATGCGGATTCTTGGCGGAAACCAGTTGGAAACTGTAACACCCCATTTCCAGCCTGTTTCCGTGATGCGGAAACCAGTGGAAACAGGTGTTTTTGTTTCCGCCAAGAATCCGGTGCACGGAAACTGGACAGAAACCTGTTGTTAAGTTTCCGCCCAAATTACGCTTCACCGGAAACGGGTGGGAAACTGATGTTAGTTTCCGCTCTGTTTCCAATGCATCGGAAATGGAGCGGAAATGGACCGGAAACTGCTATCAAGTTTCTAGCCTGTTTCCGGTTGCGCAGAAACAGGTCGGAAACTGACATAGGTTTCCGCTAAGATTCCAGTGCACGGAGACTGGACGGAAAGCTGTCCTTAAATTTCCGCCCAGATTACGCTTCAGCGGAAACGGGTGGGAAACTGATGTTAGTTTCCGCTCTGTTTCCAATGCATCGGAAATGGAGCGGAAATGGACCGGAAACTGCTATCAAGTTTCTAGCCTGTTTCCGGTTGCGCAGAAACAGGTCGGAAACTGACATAGGTTTCCGCTAAGATTCCGGTGCACGGAGACTGGACGGAAAGCTGTCCTTAAATTTCCGCCCAGATTACGCTTCAGCGGAAACGGGTGGGAAACTGATGTTAGTTTCCGGTCTGTTTCCAATGCATTGGAAATGGACTGAAAACTGGTGCTGGAGTTTCAGACCTGTTTCCGCTCGAGCAGAAACAGCTCGGAAACCAACGCGAGTTTCCCCCATGTTTCCAATCCAGCGGAAATAGACTGGAAACTGCTATTCAAGTTTCCAGCCGGTTTCCGCTTGAGCAGAAACAGATCAGAAACTGACCTAGGTTTCCGCCCAGATTCCGGTGCATGGAAACTGGACAAAAACTGATGTCAGTTTCCGCTCTGTTTCCAATGCAGCGGAAATGGGCCGGAAACTGCTATTAAGTTTCTAGCCTGTTTCCGGTTGCGCAGAAACAGGTCGGAAACTGACATACGTTTCCGCTAAGATTCCGGTGCACGGAGACTGGACGGAAAGCTGTCCTTAAATTTACAATGAACAATATACCAAGAATTTCTACAAGAGTATCAGAGGAGCAGTTTTGAGCTCACGTCAATTAAGGAACTAGAGGTTCCGCTTTGACCCTTGGGTTGCCGCTCCAGCATGAAGCCTATGCTGGTTGTTTTCCCCCAACCTCCCACCTTGCGTTGAGTGGGCACATTATTTAAGGGAAAGTGCTATAAAATTAATGTAGAAATAAGTGTCAAGTAGTTCTCCTGATATCTTGCCAACAAGGTCTGTATATACATGTACAATTAGATGAATGGATGGACGGACAATGGACAAGGATAAATGCACGCACAAACCAAAATCTAATCAAATGAGGGGGCTATTCCAATGAACCTTCCAAGTTTGGTGAAATTCTGTTCAGTAGTTCTCAAGATATCTTGCAGACAAGGCCTGTATGTACTGTATACATGTACATGTACATGAAGATGGACGGACGGACGATGGACACGGATGAATGCACACACACACCAAAACCTAATCAAATGAGAGGCTATGCCAATGAAGCTTCCATCTAAGTTTGGTGAAATTCCGTCCAGTAGTTTCAAGATATTTTGCAGACAAGGCCTGTATATACATGTACAAGTAGATGGACAGATACCGAACACGGACGAATACACGCACACACACCAAAACCTAATCAAATGCGGGGGCTATCCCACTGAAGCTTCTGTCCAAGGTTGGTGAAATTCCGTCCAATAGTTCTCAAGATATCTTGCAGACAAGGCCTGTATATACATGTACAAGTAGATGGATGGACGGACACGGATGAATGCATACACACATACACCAAAACCTAATCAAATGACGGGGATATCCCACTGAAGCTTCCATCCAAGTTTGGTGAAATTCCGTCCAGTAGTTCTCAAGATATCTTGCAGACAAGGCCTGTATGTACAAGTAGATGGATGGATGGACGGACACCGGGCACGGATGAATGCAGACACACACACCAAAACCTAATCAAATGACGGGGCTATCCCAATGAAGCTTCTATCCAAGTTTGAGGGAATTCCGTCCAGTAGTTCTCAAGATATCTTGCCGACAAGGCCTGTATATACATGTACCAGTAGATGGACAGACGGATGGACACCGGACACGGATGAATGCACAGATACACACCAAAACCTAATTAACTGGGGGCTATCCCAATGAAGCTTCCATCCAAGTTTGGTGAAATTCCATCCAGTTGTTCTCAAGATATCTTGCAGACAAGGCCTGTATATACATGTACCAGTAGATGGACGGACACTGGACACGGATGAATGCACGCCCACACACCAAAACCTAATCAAATGAGGGGACTATCCCACTGAAGCTTCTATCCAAGTTTGAGGGAATTCCGTTCAGTAGTTCTCAAGATATCTTGCAGACAAGGCCTTATATACATGTACCAGTAGATGGATGGACACCCGACACGGATGAATGCACACACACACACCAAAACCTAATCAAATGGGGGGGGGGGGGAGCTATCCCAATGAAGTTCCATCCAAGTTTGGTGAAATTCCATCCAGTAGTTCTCAAGATATCTTGCAGACAAGGTAAGGGGACGGACAGACATCCAGACAGACAGACATCCAACATAACTATTAAATCGATGAGCCATGTGTATATTAGGCCTAATTGTTACCCGTAGGCCCGCTGTTTATTTTGCATAGGCCTATGCCCTACCCTACAACATCTGTACATGAATATTGAGTCTGCAATAATGTAGACTCTATTATTATTATATCTGGTTTGTAAATTGAGGTCTTAAGAAAATAAAGACACGATAGACGTTGGACTAATTAGGTAATTTTGTGGCTAACTTTGTTATGATACTGTCCTGTATATGTATTTTAGTCCACTATGCCTGTTAAACTTCCATTGTTTGCCAGAATAATTTCTTAAGGCCTTTGTGCTGGCATCCATTTAGGCACTCAAAATATAACAAAGATACAAGCTTGAGCTCCCATGTGCACAGCAATATTGAAACATATTTCCAAGAAATGCTTCGCCCATGTCGAAGAGATTTTAGAAAGCAACACAGTTATATATTAACTAATCAAATTATTTAACATTTACAGTATAATGGGAAATATATTGAACATTTGTTTTTTAATTCTCCAAAAGTATTTTGGGGATGAATATTCACTATACCTGTCAGATAGGCATTTAAACCAAAGTCATTGTATCAAGCCAGTGACTGCAGTCTATTCAGGAAACATGTCTTTGAAACGTAAATGAGTGGCACGCTGCCTCTGACAATCTTGACTGGCAGAAACTTTTGTTTGGGGCTTTGAGTATTTGCATACAAATTGGGATCTGGATTCTACAGGTGACCTGCATTTACAAGCCCATTGCATTGATTCTTTCAGTGTTTCCCAGTTCTTTGGCTTTGGAAGAATATTTGCATATGAACTTGGGTGTACATGCTTTAGCCTGCAAGACCTTGCCACCCTAGCTCCGGTGTAGCCTTGTTCCATACTACGTGAGAACAACGCTACGGCTGTAAACCAGTCACCAGATCGAGTTGTTGGGAAATTGCCGAACCAATTGACCATAACCAATAAAATAATTCGATTCTATGTCCACTTACCTTTCATAAAAATCCTTGTTTACGAGTGACCGTCCGTTTTTAGCTTGGCAAGAGATCGAAACTCGGACGAGGGGGGTTAAACTGTCCATGTAAAACTTATCGATGTAAAGATGGCGGAGATGTGGACAGTTTTACCCCCCTCGTCCGAGTTTCGATCTCTTGCCAAGCTAAAAACGGACGGTCACTCATAAACAAGGATTTGTATGAAAGGTAAGTGGACATAGAATCGAACTATTTTATTTGTTATGGTCAATTGGGTCGGCAAATATTGCCCGTATGGCAATTTCCCAACAACTCGATCTGGTGACTGGTTTACAGCCGTAGCGTTGTTCTCACGTAGTATGGAACAAGGCTACACCGGAGCTATTGCCACCGTCTGTAACTGAACAGTACTTTCTCCACCACAGATACCATGAGCACAAAGGCTGGGCAATTCTATTTGAACAATTTAGGTGTTTTCACTATCATGTGTGCAAAATGCAATGTCTATATGGAGAATTGAAGAAAACAGGTTTTCTAAATTGTGAGAATTATCCATCATATCTTTGGTGTTATGCTGTTTTGCAATGCAAGGTTTTAATCAAAACAGTCTCTTGTCATATTATACAACTTCGACATGGGCGAGAAATTTTGTGCAAATATATTCTAGTATTACTGCTATAAATGGAAAGAAATGCTTGTCAAGATGAGGTTGCAAGGATGGATGCCAGTACAAAGGAAGCGACAGAACCAGGTGAGTAACCGATCAATTCAAATTTCATTTTCAGGTTTACAGTCTTTCGTTTTTGAGGTGCACGAGTGTGATCACGCACCACAGCGCGCCTGATTTTATTCTCAGGGGCGTGATAAATCGCGCACGCCGAGAACGGTACAAAAGAACAAAAATATCAGCTCCTGTGGTTGTTGTTGTGAGTCAGACGACAGAACGGAGAACTCTTTTTTCGTTCGTGGTAGATTTAGTGGCCTGCAGTCAATCGAAAATGCTAACTTGAACTCTAGTCCGGAATCCGTATTTCTCGTGGTTTTCAATATACTGCTCTAAATGACAATTTACGTCAAAAACATTTCCTATCGTACACATACATGATTATCTATAATCTGAAACCAATTTGATTTCTTTTAATTAAATAAATTGTACCATATTACATTGATCGCATTCAACTTTATCAAAAATGTGTTTCGGTCCGTTTCCGAGTAAAAATTTGTAACGCACCCAGTTCAGCCGCCATTTTTGATTTTGAACTATATTGAATTACGCAAATGAACTTTAATTTGGACTGAAATTGGATGATCCTTCAATACAATTTGTTATGGCCACCGGTAAAGGAAATAGTGTACAATTGGCAACTTTTTTAACGTGGAATACAGGCGGGTTGATCGACTATGACACAGAAGATCGATGGTCGAGAGATGCTTTGTGTGCCAAACACGGAGACAGACTGTTAAACTTAAAGGACAAGCCCTGAAAGATATTGACAGATACGTGAGTGGTACAAATTTTGTGTCCAAGTATACAGTTAGCAGACATTTCTCGTCTAAAGTAGCTATGCTACATGAATTTCACAAAAGACTTGAATACACTAAAACTATATATTTTATTAATCCTTGGATTGGAAGTAGTACAATGGAAAAACATAAATGTCGTCTGGTTCAGTTGCATACCGGGGGAACACAAGTCACTCAAGGGCAAATAACTCTCGCCGCTACTTTCTGGAAAAAAGGAAAAAGATGACCCCATCTAAGAAAATTAACTTAAGAATTCATTTGGAATAATTTTTTAAACCTACACATCATCATAAGTGTACAACTCGGTGATTAAGAATGAAAGAAACTAAATTTGAATAAGGGCATTTAGTTCGTTGAAGCGAATGCACTTAAAGCGATATACAAAAGCGTATTTTCTGTCAGAACATTCCCGCCGTTTAATGACATGAGCTGAACAGGGCATTTGCGCATGCGCAAGACGACCTTTTCTTTGTCTGGGAAGCACTGATAGTGAAAGTACACAGCTTCAAAATAACACTTGTCGGCCAATTTTAATCCCAGAAACAGGCCATAATGCTCACAAAGATAACAAATATGCGACTGATCGATGTTACAGATGCGTATTATACTTTTAGGTTGCATTTTATTATACTTACCGTCAATATTTCAACCTCGCCGCCTGGTCCATGTGTCTTCAGTCTCTAAACTGCGAAATACGCGCAATTTAAGACCCCGTTCTCATAACTGTCGCACCTTTACGTCACCTCTCATTTGATTTAATATGGTAAATCTACGTAAAAGAAGAGCACTGTGTCCCGGGTTGATGGGGGTCATTGTTGTCTGTATCGCCTGTATCGGGTAGGCTAGCACATGTGAGACTGGAAGGCCTCTCTCCAGACATGATTTACAATATATGCAAATAGTGAATTATTCTTTAGAATTTAGAATTACACGTATTCCATAATCTCGGATCTTGTCAGAATATATTTTTTAATACCGGTATGTAGCTTGCCTTCTGCATAATTTGGCCTCGTGTAGTGAAAGTAAAATGTATGTGACACATGTGTAATGTTAATTTCAGATGATCCCTAGTCGGCTCCAGGAACTATTCCATGTTTCACTGGTACAGCAGTGCCATTACAGCTCATGCATCCGTTACATCACTGGGTAAACCGATATTGATGGGTATTTTTTTTTTTCATTTTCTTAATCTTTCTGGGTTAATTTTTTATTGAAAAGAAAGTTGAAATTTACCAGTGTGGAATAGGCCCATGGTCATGTATAAAGTTTTGAGCAGTTTGTAAAGCAGGCTAGGATTCCAGGAACACAACACAGCTTATAAACACTGCTGACAGAGTATTGTTGGTATTCATTTCCTATACTGTTGACATTGGTCGTCACATACAGTTGCCATTGATGATTGGAGATCATGTCAGATGATCACTTTCAGGTTTGCCATGTTTAAATATTTGGTAGATTATCTGCACAACATACATGAATTTCTTCAACGTATATTCCTTTTTTCATTCCGTATTTTAGGAATGTGGTGGAGAAATGAAGAGGTGGAACATCCGTGGAGGGTTTTTCAGCCAGGTATTACTGACAGACTGATGCTACAAGCATGGCAAGTAACATTTATATGTAAATTCAAAATCTGCTGACCATGTACCGGTATGAAAATCAAAATAGTCAGCCATGGATCTGCCATAGCTTCTTTTTTGATAGTTTGCTTACACGTATACATGTAACCGTTATGCATTTTAGGTAGGCCTAGTTCATATCATAGAAAATCGGATCCGTCCAATCGGATCCGAGTTCAGTAATAGTACATGTATGTTCACATTTTGAATATGATCAAAATTTTACTAGAGCAGCCATAATAACTGTATAGTTATCAGTGACTTGAATTATCACATCATGACTAATGTACATAACATTTGCCTGTATTGGACATCTCTATTTTTACATCTTTAATAGAAAAGAAAACACTAGCAGAAATCAGACGAATGATACCCAGTCAGGTGTCCTTTCAATGAGAAAAAAAACACAGGATGACTCTTTTTCCTCTGGTTTTTACCCCTCGGCCATTTTGGCCTC